>JAZHYW010040615.1:0-89094 GCA_037355805.1 Ixodes ricinus | reverse complement strand
TGCCTCTTCCTGTTGAAATGACAGTGTTCCTCTTTAAAAGCGAAGATGTCCATGAGAGGACTCTCGTCCTTCTGCTTGATTTATTATAGTTGGTATCTTCTTTACATTTAATTGGTGACTTTAAAGCAAAAGTTCCCGAGGGCAAAAGTCTAAGCAGTAGACAAGAAATTCGCGAACTTCGACGTAGTCCTTTTAGCAACACAAAATGAGCTGGCATGAACTTTTTTCGTCGAAAGTGCACCTTTACTTTTATGTACCTCGCCTAAAAAACATCTGTTCTGCTGTTTGCTGTATCAGTGGTGACGCAGTTCTGTGTTTATACATAAAAGGTGGATATTTAAAAAAAATTCCCAACTTTGAAGGAGGAATTAAACACAGAGTAACTTTTTTATAAAAGACAGCGTTCATCAAAAAATTCAGGGGGCCGCCATGCCTCATTCGTTTAAAGGAAGAGTGCCCGTCTTAAAAAGAGAGGATGACCAAAAGAGGGCTCTCGGCTCTCTCTGATTTATTATAGTTGCTCTCTTCTTTACTTTTAATTGGTAACGTTAAAACAAACGAAAAGCTCTTGAGCGCAAAAGTCTAAACAGTAGACGAGAAGTTCTCGAACTTCGACGTAGTTGCAGTTCGAGAATACACTACTGTCACTAAATACAAAGCTTCTCGAACAATCTATCCGTGGTCGAGTTACGTCCAAACATCAAAACACGATTTCCACTACCCAATAATATTCATAAGAGCACCAATAGCGAATAGTGGCTAAAAACATGCCCGAGCGTTTGGCCTCAAATCTGGCAGCGACGAGATTGCTACCCGTTCCTGTTCTACACACTAAACTAAAGCCTTAGATAGGGTATTTTGTTATTTTTTATTACAAGAAAAAAACGTCCTTCTCGTGGTAGCATGCAAACTTTCCAGGAGCATTTCATACTTCACCCTTCACCAATACACGCTTCCCGCGTTTGGCATGTTGTTGTTGGCCTGGTAGCATTGCAATAGATCTTGAGTAAAAGGTTTTCTTCCATGTGTTCAGAGAACATATGCACCACCTAGCCGCATCTTAATAGAAAATTACAGTGCGGTGGCGGAAAAATATATATTTCATTCTTTATCTAGATTGGGTTAAATCCATTGGATCCACGCAGAACTGCATGCTATAGCTGGAGTTAGTGCACACAAACACCGAGTTTAACAGAGGCTAAATATTTTTTTACCTAACTTAGACTGCACATCCCAGTGTTGAATTATCACGACTATGAACCGTCGCTCTTTCGACCGACGGTTCCTTCTTGTTGTGGATTGCATTACGAAAAAACCTTCGTATGTTTCTGTAGCAGTTTGCGTTAAAGTTTTTATCAGTCGCACCAGCAACAGATAACAAGCGATAGTAATACGACCATTGTCAGTTGTTTTCTACTAAAACGCAGTTCGACCTTACTCTTGAGGCCGCTTACCTATGCGGCATGCAGGTTCGTCTACTCTTTGCGCACCTCATGTGTTTGTTTACCCCCGGATGCACCTCACGTGCTTTTGCTTCCCCGACATGAACCAGTGACGACGCGCTCTTGACTGCCTCGTCATCAACGCGTTCCCTGGGCGTTCTTTGTGTCGTTTTCTGATTCGCGTACCCCTTCCTTACGTTCCGATGCGCCAAAGACGAAATTCGGAACGCTTGCTCGCCGTATTGACCCGTTCTATAAAAATGCTCCAAGGAGAGGCTTTTGCGTTTCACCTCCCCGCGATCTTCTGGTCAAATAGGAAATCAAGCGATTCCCGCCATAACAACGCTCTTTGCAACGTCCATAAATTATTTCCCCACCAGGTCTTCTAGTGCTTCGCTAAGGATCGGGTAACGAGAGATTTTTGGGGAGTTTTGGACACTCCTATAAGACATCCGATCATCTGGCATATGTTTAATAACGCAATTAAGACTGCGCCAAATATCCAATTTTGTCGTTCCGGTAGCACTCAAACGTCCTTGAAAAAGTGGCATAAACCATAGAGTTATTATAATGTATGAAAGAGGTTCAACTGGCGCTAGTGTCTATACGACGTTCGTGTCGCAAATTGAAGCAGTCAACAACCAGTCTACAGTTGCGGTGCTCCTGTGCATTAGGGAAAACTCGTGTGCATTTTGTCTCTTCGCCGGAAAATACATGAAACACTTTTGTTATTTGGGTCGTACCGAATAGTATGTACCTGCATTATTATTATGAAATTACAATTGCATTAGTTAGGGCATTTTTCTTCACCAGTAAACGTTGTTTAGCTTCGCTACATTTTAGGCCCAAACCTATGTTCCACAGCAGGTGTGTAAAACAGGAGACGATTCCAAGCAAAAGAACAATCGAAAGGAATATATAGTGTGCTCAAGGTTCGCCAGTAATCCGGTGACGCTTATATATCTAATATGCCAGTCCTGACAATATATTAAAATGATCCCGTCGTGCATTTTTACGAGCAAATAAAAACATTCAAAACGTTAAGAATAAAGTTCGTGGGCTATGAACGGTGTCTCTTTTTATTATTTTATTTTCAATGCCGGGCAACTTTTTTCAGGCACTTGATTTAAAAAATTTCGAGTGTACGGGCAATGTTTTGAGCGTAGAACAAGTATCTTCGCACAGAGCAGAAAGAAAAAGCAGTACTTACTTATTGAAAATCGATACTATATGACGTGGCCTTCAATTTATTTTGAAAGTACATGCACAGGGAGTTACTGATCCAGTGTTACTGCGTAGTTTTTGTCGTCTCTTGGTTTTCCATATTACCTTCGTTCGTTTGGCACGTATATTTCCCATGCTGCAAAGCGCCGACGTCGTGTTCGCGCTAACAGTGTCCCACAGTGCACATAAAGACATGTAAGAAGCTGTTTTAGCAAAATTTTTAATGCAATGAATTTGAAAGAAAAACGACGTAACTGTCCAATTATTTCGTCTGCTTGACTGAGAAATGTTTCAAGCTATCTAGTACGTACTAATTATTCGAGTTATTTGCTCTTATAATCGAGCGCAGGGAGAAAATTCACTCACTTTTTCCTATAGAAATGCCATACATAGAAGTAAATTTTCGACCGGTTGCTGCCTGCTTCAATTTGCGACAGCACACTAGCGTCACTTGAATCTCTAACATACATTTTAATAACTCTATGGCATAAACAAGCTCCCAACCCTTGACAAAACAAAACTACCGGAAGTCGCTTGGGGCGCAGGAGACGGCTTGCGTTTGTAAACACAAAAAGGGCTGTAAATATGCACACGCAATGCATTTACTTTGAAGGAATAAAAAGTAACTATTCAAAGACTCAACAAGGGAAGCCTTTACTTGAGCTTTTATCAATCCTTGTCGTTCCTATATACTTTTGCACAAGTCGATCAGCACGTTTTGTTTCTCGTGGCAGCAACCGAAGTTCGGCTCCAACCCCACTTCTCCCTCCCTCCCCTCCTTCATTTTTCTAAACCCGCCTTCTCAAAACCCGCACAACAATGTTTCTAATAGATATGCGAGCCTCCCGGGTAATTACTCCTTTTCGCAAACTTGCCCCAACCCCCAGAAAAGACGCAAAACTGCAATACAACTACGCCCACAAGAAAAAAAAAAGAGTTTACGTATTAAGGACAAAAATATAAATAATAAAAGATTCCCGTGACACGCCAAACTTTTGAGTTCCAAAGTTCGCATCTTTATTGTTCCTTAGTTGTTGTATCCTCTTTCCTGCTCATCTCAAAAGCGCTGTTTACGATGCTCGCACAACCTGCTTCTTTCATTTTCTTTTTATTGAACTGATACTGCTCTTGTTGTTGAATTAAGGTTGAGCGTACCAGCGGATAGACGATTGGGGCCAATGCCAGGAACATCGCTCGCAGCTGAGGTCGTAATTTGCATACGGGTGCCAGGGGGGGCGGGGTTGCTTGCCTGGAGCGCGGGAGGGAATATGAGAAGCCATGGCGACGTTCAGACGGGCGTGTCTTCGATGGAACGAACTGCACGCTCAAGGAAAGAAAACACGAAACGAAGAGAGAGGGGTGCGGCTCCATACTTTTCTTATGGTATTAGATGTATTTTCCGTATGCAGCTGCATCACCGTGAATATGAGGCGCATGCCAAAACCACCTGCACAGCCCAAGACGTCCTGTCAGCTATTATGGAATAATGAACAATGAGATGGTTTGTCACGTAACTCGTGCCCTCGCGAAATGACGGCAAAGGCGACGACAACAGCTGTTGTTTTGGTTCATTGTGGCAAAGGCAGACATGTACAAGTTACTAAAAAAAGTAATTAAGTTAAGTTACTGAGTATTGGCCTCAAGAGTATTTTGAGTAGAGTAGAAATCACTCAGATGGAAAGTAATTTAGCGAATTACTAACTACCGTAAAAAGTAGCGAATCACTTTTGAAGTTACTGTTATATTTTTATGGAAATAAGAACGTATATAGGTTTTGATATGCTCAGCGAAATTCTGCAAGCCAAATATAAAGCAGCTTGTGTTTTCACAGACATGCTTTAATAGCTGGTTCTGCTTCTAAATGCCTAATTGTTTGGCGCTTCTTTTTTTTTTTGGTCAATGATGTGCTGCGGATGTATTATTTCTACTTTGACGTTTAGCACTGCCTGAGCTTGATTTTGCAAATAGTGTTTTCTTGTTTACAGGGTGGCGTAAAGTACATCTAAGAAGTGCTTGCAGTAAAGTTCTGTAAATAAAATTTACTTTCGATGTAAGGTACAAGTACACTTTAACAGAATCTTTCATGATGCCCTTTCATCCCCTATACGTGTTTTTTAACTGGTATGCATTGCTTCAGGAATAACCGGAGGTGCATCAGTTTTTTTTTCGGAAATGGCGGCAAACATTGGATGAGGTCAAGTCGCCACAGAATAGATTTACTCTCGCTGACGAACTATTTAACACAATCAACTTATAAAGCACTTATTTCTCTCGGTCTTACAGCTGCCATTACTTCACTCAGCGAAATGACCGGATGACATTTAGAAAGACGATAGCGCGTCCTCACATAATGATACGCCATCTTTTGTTTTCAAATTTGAGGAATGTACTTTTAAGCCGGGAGTTGAACCGTTCTCGAAAAGTACAGGTACATGCTCAGAGAGTGTACTTCAAGTAAAGTACAAGTTTTCTAAACCTTCTTGAAATTGTACTTTAAGTACCATGTACTAATAGTACTTTCCAACACTACTTCTTTATTTATTTTTTTTTGAAAAAACGGTGGGGGAACTACTACGATTTCTCGAACGATCTTCGAATCTTGGAAGACCTGCATATTCTGAATTTTAGGAGGAAAGGCAACGCAAAAAAGCATACCTTTACGTTGCCCTTTAGCACGTGTTTCTTCAAGTACAGCTCAAACCACGGGAGCACCAGGTGGGCTTCAGAGCGGGTGCAGCATTTTGTTCCGTCCTCTGAGTGAGGATGCATGCGTACACTTCCTGTAATGTGCGGAAGTTCCTACGTTGGGTACAAGCAGAGACAAGCCCTTTCTGCAAATGAGTCAAGTTTCCTTCAGCTTCGGGACGCAAAGAAACGCTAGTCTTCGGCGTTAATCCAGCAGTTACTCGGCGTCACTTTCGACATATCTCACCTCTACCCGCACCTCGTAGCAAGCTTGTTGCAGTGGGGAGCTCGGGAAAATTTTAGAGGGTTTCGGACCCTCCAAACGCCCCCCCCCCCCCCCCAACTTGCCTACGCCACATGCTTCCCCCTCTTTGCAAATATCAGCTGATCTTCCAAAATCTTATAGGTATCTTTTTATGAAGGAATACTTTTTGATAAGCAAACGTACCACTAAAATTGAAAGTAATTGATAATTTGAGTAGAAGTTACTCGCAAAATGTAATTAAAACTACTAATTACCAAAATACAAATGTAATTTAAAGTTACTAAACTACTCAGAAAAGTAGTTAAACTGTTGTAACTTGAGTAGTGTAGTTGAACTACGTACAAGTCTGGTCAAAGGACACTGACCGTTTCATAACGAAGAACCTACAGTGGCAGAGATAAGACTGGTTGATGAAGGTACATAGCATTTTGAGACCCCATGTTCAACTGGTACAAGAGGTGCAATCAATGACAGTTATCCTGAATGAATCAAGATATATATCTGCGGAATTACTTCATTAATCAATTGTTGCTGTAGTCTTCTTTTAGAGCGCAGCTCTTAGGCGCCCGTTTCGGGCTTGAGCGGCGTCGGCGTCGGCGTCACCGCCCGAGGTCACGTGACCCCCAAGTCACATGACCCCCTCCCTTCGCCGAGGTCACGTGACCTCCCCCGAGGTCACGTGACCCCCAGGTACACCCCCCCCCCCCCCGAGGTACTCGGGGGGGGGGGGTTGAAGTACTCGTAAATAGAGTGGTACAGCGCATCTGACGCTCTCAAACGAGCCAGAAAAATAGGCGCGAGCACATAGAAAGCTCGAACTTTCACAGAATGTGCACTGAGCAGGTCAGGTTTAGCGTCGGAAATTTCTGGGCGTACTTCTCTTTCTGTAAAAGAATGAGAGCAACAAACTTGCCAAAGCCGAAGTCAACGTCGAGGGCGTTTCCTGAAGACGGAGTAAGCGATGCTATTAAATTGTGGCTCCATCTCCCGATAGGCGCCGAGAGCAGACAGCACGTCGTCTGCTCGCCGCGGCGATCGAGAGATGGCGCCACAGGTTTAGAGTCGCTAACTAGGTCTTTGCGAACGCGTACGATGTTGACTTTGGCATGTTCGTTGCTCAAATTTTTTTACACCAAGAGAACCACGCCTTGAAATTTCACACGGTAAAACTGACCTGCTCAGTGCACATTCGGTGAAATTTCGAGCTTTCTATGATCGAGTAAACGCCAATTTTCTTGGCTCGTTTTACATCGTCAGACCCGCTTGTGCCCACCAATGTTTTAAAATAATAAAAGCAATACGCGACCCTATTATCTTGCAAATTTTGTTTATTTGTCAGGTTAATTATTAAGGGGTAATTTCTTCCCCAGGTTCTAGGCTGTTGTATTTGCATCTGTCTAACTAAATAGGAGAAGACACGAACAAACTTCATATTGTGATACAAAACCGAATGTTTGGAGTCTCCAGCTTTCCCTTAACAGAAGTCATATCTTGTAGATATATTTGAAATTAGTGATATGCAAAACATCCCTTTCCCGGATTGGTAATGTCTATATTTATTTTGAAGGCATATATGTAGCTCACTTTAACCCCCCCCTCCCCTCCTTCTACTAGACTTTCTTAGTTTTAAAAACCAATGATCACGCATGCCGTAAGACGTGAGTAAAAAGAACAAACAACAGAAAAGCTGATTTTCGTCTGATAAGCTCCTCGTGCTGCTGTATTTACATTCAACTTCTACCAGCAATTTATTTTAATGTATAGATTCACATCGCATGATTTTCTTATTTTTTTATATATTCGTTTGCTCGCTCATATTGTTTTTTTTAAATTTCATTCAAGTGAAGAAATCAGAGAAAGACGCCAGTCGCTCAGTGGCTTCATTCCTTTGTTCGTATAGCTTGTCTTTTCATTTGGTATATTTCTTTCTCCAAAGTTTTCTCCCTGTCCCTTTTAGTGTGCCTTTGTCACTTCTGCTCCCCCATCCCATGATTTCTTTTTTTCTTCGTAGCTTTCGTTCATTCGCTAATATTCGAGAGATTAGTTCAGTTCGTCCCTTTTTCTTTCTTTTTTCCTTGCATTCTTTCGGTACCCTTCGGTTGCTGCTGTTTTTAATTCTTTCCCAGCCAGCCGCATAGATATGCATGACTTTTCTCTCTTTTGTTTGCTTGGATCTTTCGGAGATTGCTTTTAAAGGAACTTTCTTGTACGGCTGGGTCGGATTGGCTCGGAAGGCCCAGAAAGAAAGAAGGAACGAGGTCGATAATGAAACTTCTTTCTTTCTTTTTTTCCCCTGCTTATTCTGTTTTTCTTCTCTTTTTTTTTTCGCGCAAGATATTTTTTTTGCGTTGTTTTGCTGCAATACATGTTTACGCTACAGACGCTATATTACGGCATAGTTTCCTCTGTACTGACAAAGCCTGGCAGATCGCCATGAGACGCGGCCGCCGAAAGTGAAAAGGTAGAGCGGCAGACAACGGATGAGAGGAGAGTCATGTAACGGGCGCCCCGCTGCGGCGAGACGCAGATACACACTTCTCCCGAGCGATGGAATGTCTGCTCGTGCTCCTCGCGTTCCTCGCGGGTCCTCGCCGCTGCAAAAGGCCGTGCGCTCACTACCAGCTTCCCTGAGAAATGCTGCTGTGCTACCAAATCCTTGCGTTCCAAATCTGCGACCGTGCGCTCTATGGCTCCGTCGTCGAACTGCCAGGCTTTGTGAGTATAGAGAAGGCTTTGACTCCGGTCACTCCCATGTTGAGACTAGAAGCTCTGCCTTCAGCGCGAGCTTTCTGCCCTTGCTCAAACAACTGTGAATGCTCGCGGCACGCGCAACCGAAGCACTGCGGAAGCCAGTGAGCTCGCGCTAAAGGCGGAGCTTCTAGTCTCAGCTTAAGAGTGAATGGAGTATAGCAGGGGAAATCAAGAAAAAGCTAGGTAGTTTCGTTAAGAGAGGAACGCTGAAATTCATCAGATATCTATGCTATAAAAATGACACCAAACAAAACAAAAAAGAAAAAAAAATGAGTCACACAATTGCTGTCAAACTCCTGCGCACAATAAAGCGATACACCCAACATCTATTTCCCGCATACAGGTTTGTATGGTTTATTGATGCCGCAAAAGAAATGAAGGCTTTCAAACTGAAACCCCCAAAACACTTTATATCTCGTTAGTCATATTGTTACTCCTACTCAGAATTTTACTCATTAACTGGCGATTACATCCTTTATTCCTTCATTCCTATCTGAAGCACTGTCGCTAATAGAAACCTCGTACAACACATACTTCAAATCTCCGAGACACGTTGGTTTCTCCGGTTACAAAAATGTTACTTATGTTTGTTTGTTGTTTTCTTTGTTTTTTTCGGAGCTTTACATATGCTGGCTGCACATAAGAGGAAGCGCATCATCCTCTTTTGGGAGAAGAAACTGGT
Organism: Ixodes ricinus; assembly: GCA_037355805.1. NCBI lineage: Eukaryota > Metazoa > Arthropoda > Arachnida > Ixodida > Ixodidae > Ixodes > Ixodes ricinus. The sequence continues at coordinate 80,045 of JAZHYW010040615.1, read as the reverse complement.
GAGAACCGGAGGTTGTTTCGACTTGACTGCTACAAAGTGGGGTTCCGTGAGCACGTTCGATCCGCAATAACGGACACGATCTCGGTGGTATCATTCACAGGTTCTGTGGATGGGCTTATAGTATATAGTTCGTGTGGGGCTTTCTTTAGCGTTCCGACTGCTCAATGGGGTTACGATTCATCAGTGAACACCCCCAGCGTACTGTACATAACAATCTCGTTCAGCGAACTCGAGGAAATGGGTTTCCGTGAGAAAGTTGGCGGCGGTATGTTCCACCCTATACAGTATAAATGCTCTTCGCGACATTTTCAAACTTGTCATTATTACGCCGAACGCGTTTCAGTTTATTCAGTTCTGGAATATTTGTTTTAATACGAAAGCGTCAAACTCTCCCCATAAAAGATTCGGCAAAGTGCGCGAAGCGCTTACGGCTGATCTGTATAAAATTATGTAATAATTGTTCCGTAAAAAAAATTTGAATTCGGTATTTTTGTGCAATAGCAATCAGGATTACACCGGGTGTTTGGGAGAAAATAAATGCCGTTTTATCCAGACTTGTATGGTATAGGGTAATTACAAACAATCAAATTATGTACTTGTAATTAATTGCTTTTTAGTAGTTTTGTAATTTTTTGATTGCATTTATTAGAAAGTAATCACGAGAATAATCTGATTACGTTCGGGAGTACTAAAATGACTTGTAACCGTTACATCTTCCTCTGTTTTCCAATGGCGCCTTATGTTTGTAAAAGTTTCCTAACAAGGAATCTTTGGAACAAGTCTCCAACAGCAGAATGGCTTAGCCAGCTTAATGGATTAAGAAGATAAGTAGTTGACAATTCGGTAATTTTTGGTGCATTAAGAGGGAGTTTTAGGGAACAGTTTTTGTACGTCCGATACGGTACAATGGGCCTACCGGTACGAAGTGCCCATATGCGAGTCTTCTGTGGTAGCGCATGCGCAGTTCATACCGGAGGGCCCATCGTATACCGTATCGGGATGTGCCAAAACGGTTTGCTAAAACTCCCTAATGAACAGTACGAAATATCCACCGTTCCACTTCCCCAGCAGACAAAAGATGGCAGCGCGCAGAAGGCGATCTTTTGCGAAGGTCTATAATAATCGCCGCCCGATCGGTCTGTGCTTCGCTCGTCTCCCAAGGAGTGTCACAACACAACGACAAGACAGCGAATAGGTTTACAGTACTTCCCGGTTGCCCGTCCTCGAGAGCCGGCGGCAGTCCGAGACCCGCCGACCATGGCTTGTCGCACGTCGTTCAGAGCTCGCAGTGGGTGTCAGTGTCCAGGCCCGCAGATCGTTCTTTACCGCGCCAGCGCTGCTTTTTGGATAGCTCTTCCGGGCCACCATAGCCCGAGTTTCGCTGCGGAACCAGTCCGGGATCGTCATGGCGTAGGCTGCGGTATGGCCATAGCTCGCCGTTTCCGCGGGTCCTGGTCCAAAGCTCGCTGGCGGACCGCTCCGGGGATCGCCTGTGGGTGAGACTGGCTCCACCGTTCCTGCCCGGCCCGGCAGCCTTGCGCAGCACGCTGTGTCACGCGCCAGCTCGTCTGTCCTCGGCTGACCCCTTGCTACGTGACTTTCCCTCCCGTCGTCTTCCACCCTCGTCTCACACAAGTTTCAGAACTTACAGTTGCCAATGCAAAATTATAAGTCCTAAATTTTCATAAAGAGAATGGCGGCGAACAAAGCTCGCGAATATACTCGAAATAAATTGCATCTGGTGCGGGGAGGGGACCCCATTTTCAGAGCGCAGCTCTTAGGTGCCCGTTTCTGGCTTGGGCGGTGAGGCCGCCGCCGTCGGCGTAACCGCGAGTTGCATTATGGGACGTTTTCCATAATGACGTCACACGTGAAGTCACGTGTGACGTCACGAGGGTTACCCTTGTTAGGGTTACGAGAGTTGCCCTCACGAGGGTTACGAAGGTTACCACTCCCGAGGGTCACGAGGGTTACCCTCACGAAGGTCACGAGGGTTACCCTCACGAGGGTTACCCTCACGAGGGTTACCCTCCCGTGGGGTTCACGAGGGTTACCCTCACAAGGGTTACCCTCGTGACGTCACACGGGACGTCACGTGTAACGTTATTTTTAGTAAATACGTGACGTATGACGTCACGTGACGTCCACGCATCCAACATTGCCAATATTCCCGCTGAATTTAGCGGGGAACTTTTTTTCGCTAAATTTGACGGAAAAAATTATCCCGCTAAATTTACCCTCATGACGTCACACGTAACGTTACGTGTGACGTTACACGTGACGTTATGTGTGACGTCACGAGGGTAAGAGTTTCCGGCTAAATTTAGCGGAAAGCTTTCCTCTCTATATTTAGCGGGGAAGGAAGAGGGGCGTACCCTCCTTTCCTCCTCCTCAAGAGCTGCGGTCTAATTCGGCGTTATAGAAAATTGTAAATGTCTGTACTTTTTTATTAAGAATTTCGAAAATTGATTTTAACCTTTCAAGGCACTAGCAGTAAGAACTTTGAAATCCTGAGCTTTTGGGGCAAACATATATTATTCTTGAGACAAGAAAGGACTCTCTTTTCTCTTCACAGCTATATAGCCTGTGTATTTTTAAAATAATAATATTTATATTACAGTATTCGAACATGGTGCAGCTTTGGAATTAGCATTCTCAGAGCCCATTTCTAGTGTTTCTTTTCTACTAAAACCAAAGCTGCACCATTTTTGCAAATTTATATATTGAATACTTCTACACTCATTCATAGCACTTGTAAATCCGTCAATTCATTGAGTCTGATGTGGACGAATTTACAGTATTCCATGAATGACACGATTAGTAGTATTGGTAATCATACACAGCCTGTGTCGCAAAACGAAAAAGACAAACTGCAGTGTCGCGAAAATAATTCTATTGCAGTTTAAATGTTTAGTGAGGAGAGCGAATGTGAGCAAATATAATCGTCTCCGACCACAAAAAAAACAAAAAAAAATACCGCCGAATTTGCGTTTTGAGCGTCTGGTAATTTGAGAGAAACTCATATACTCAGCTCGGAACGATTCCACCCCAAAACAGTTGATATCACAATTTTCTATTTTCCGCAGGAGTTTATACACTCACAGTATGAAGATGAATGAAATCCGTCTGCGTTTAACGCGCGGCGTTCTTTATTTGTACACAGGAAGACATCCAAGAGACGACGAAGGAATGCTTTGAAGCGAAAACGTGCTTGGGGTCTCACACGATAGGTAGTAGTAATAGTCGCTCCGAAAACAGTCGCCCCAGCTAAACAAACTCATAATCAGTCGCTTTTTTTTTCACTTGCTGTTTTTGGTATTTTACACCTTAACTATGTCCGTGTTCGGATAGGCAGCTGCTCGGATGTTTGCGCGCGTTCGTCGTGGTGCTGGAGCTCGATCAGCGCTGCAGACTTGGGTCTCTGCTCACGCACTGACGATCCCAACTATTCACTCAGTTTCACATGAGGCCTGACCGCCGCCGAAGCCTCGATCCGATGGATCCAATCGAGCGGTCCAAAAGGGCATCGTCACGGCGATCGTTATCTTTGTTCGTTCGCTATGACCAGCTAAACCAGTCACGCGTCGGAGAAAGCTCAGGATCGAGGCGAATTCGCTGTGCGTGATTGCTTTAGTCGCTCATATACACCAACACACTGTTTCCAAACAAGCCCGCGTTTGCCCACACCGTAGTGTGGGCACTGCGCGTGGCGCAGAGACCAGATTCGCGCAAGGCAGAGCATCTGCGCATGCGCAGTGCAGACAGCAGCGCCACCGCAGGGGCGTGACGTCAGAGAGTCGAGTCGGTCCATAGGAAACGCGCAAGGGCGACGAGCGCCATTTAACGACGCCCCTTTTTTAACGTGAAACTTTCTTTGGCTAGTTGCTCCGGATTTCGTGAAGCCGCTTCTCGTGAAGCCGTGGCCTGTGACGTCACGTGACTTCAGTTTCCCCGCACGATTGAGCGGGAAAATTGACGTCACGCCGACCTCGACTCCAATTCAGTTTCCCCGCTAAATTTAGCGAGAAATATGATGTCCCACGACGTCGTGTCACGTGACCTATACACAAATTCAGTTTCCCCGCGAAATTTAGCGGGGGAAATTGACGTCATCTGACCCGATGTCACGTGATGCTAGAACGTTTCACGTATGCGACACAACAGACCGGAAGCAAACGGGAGGGATTTTCCTGTCGTAGTATCGCATATCAAGGTGATGCCATGATCGGGGAGGGTTACCTCTTCGAGGACGAGGGACGTGCCGGTCTTCGATCATGGATTGAAGTTCTTCGTCCTGGGCTTGAGCCGCAGCCAGTTCAGAGTAGGTCAACTGGTCTTTCTCTGCGTTGAGGGCATTCTGCTCCAGACGCGATAATGTGTCTGCGACGGTGTTTTCTTTTCTTTTCGCGTGTCAGATATCGGAAGTGAATGCCGCGATGAAGGAAAGATGTCGCAGCTTTCGTGAGGAATGATTTTGGTTTGATGACTGTATGGCATAAACCCGCGGTTTGTTATCGGTGGCTATGAAGAAGGCGCGCTCTTCGAGGAAGTGTCGGAAGTTTTTGACGGCTAAGTATGCCGCAAGTAACTCTCTTCCGAAGGTACTGTACTTCCTCTCTGCGTCTTGCAGTTTACGTGGAGAAAATTATATGCGAGACCATATATTTCCGATCTTCTGCTGCAACACACCTCCGACAGAGACGTCCGAGGCATCGACCATCAGGCACGTTGGTGCATCTGGAGGCGGGTGTACGAGAAGTGTGGCATTGGCGAGTTCTTTCTTCACGCTCTCAAATGCTATCGACGCCTCGAAGGATCATGGCAACTTTGATTTCTCGCCTTTGGAGGTGCAAAGCAGTGTCTCCAATGGCTGTAGAAACTTGCCACAGTGGAGGAGGAAACTCCTGTAAAAGTATACAAGCCCCAGAAATCGCCGGAGGGCGCGTTTTGTTGCAAGTTGTGGACACTCGGTGATGACTTTGACCTTGTCTGGCAGTGGTCGGATATCCTGACACTCAATCTGGATGGCCAAGAAAGGTCAGCTCTGGTACACCAAACTGGCATTAGTCTACGTTTATTATAATGTCATACTCGTGTAGCCTGTCAAACAGTGTGGTGAGATGGCGCTCGTGTTCCTCCGGGTTTTTTGCTTGCCACGAGGAGGTCGTCGAAGATAGGGAAAGCAAAAAGGCAAACCGCGGATGACCTGGCCAATAAATCGCTGGAAGGTTTGGGCTGTGTTACGCATACCAAACGACATTGTGACGAACTCAAAGAGGCCGAAAGGAGCTGTTATGTCCGTCTTTGTTATGTCTGCTGGTTCAACCGAAATGTGATGGTAAGCCTCTATGAGGTCTATGTCTCGAGTAAATGGTGATATCCTTCGAACAGGCAGTGCAGTCTTAAAAGTTTGGGATCGGGTGCCGGTCAGGAGCTGTAGCTGCGTTCAGAGCCCTATAATCACCGCATGGTCTCCAATCGCCGCTCTTTTTGGACACCATGTGCAGAGCGGACGACCAGGGACTAGAAGATGGGCGTACACTCTTAGAAAAAAGGGTCAGTATAGTCCTCCCTAAAGGGAGGAACGCTCTTGACACATATGTTCCTTCAGAAATGGAGGAACTTTCGTCCCTAAAGCAGGGGAGCAAAAGTTCCTCCGTCGCCTGCATCTCAATATGGCGGCCACGAATCGAGCAAATCGAGCTCAATAAGGCTTAACGAGAACACGAAGTCTATTGTACGGAGCGAGAGGAGCAGCAAATAAAAACGTAACACGAGCTTTCCGCGAACTGTATTTATTTCCGAAGCCGGCTTCCCCCTGCAGGTAAAGAAACTTACGTTTCGAAAGCATGCAGTCACTCAGTCGTCTCATCGTCAGCACTGCGATGTTAAACGGAGACAACCGGCACCCAGTTCGCGCACTTTGTCTTACCTTTGCTATTCCTCGAGCCACAATTCCTTCGTCAACCGTTGCGTCAACCGCACATCACGAAGGAGTGGTAAACCATTCGCCCGCAAAACCAAAAGCCGCTCTCAAAAAAGCAAATCCGAAGCAGCCTCTTGGCTCGTTTCAGCACGGTAACACGAAATTATGGCGTAGCCGCGTAGCGTAAAAGGAGGTTAAATCGCTTGCCACCAGATGGCAGGGTCAAGCAGATTGATCGCAAGTAGCTAGGCTAGGTGGCGCTAGTTACCGCCCAATTCATGTTCTACAAAAAATATTTTATTTTCTGACGCCACCATTGCGCTTCGGGACCCTCTATTTCACACAGGTAGACACATTACGCGTTCTACGGTACAAGCATCAGCTGAACATACATAGAGCGCATACACATACATACAAACATCAATACAACAGCATACAAACAGCAATACAACAGCACACTAACCCGATCACTACTCCCGAGCTCTGCGTTTCCGTCTTTTATACTGGTCGTTTTGAACGTACGGAATTTTTCGGTGACTCCCTAAGCAATAAAAAATATTCCCAGCATGTTGATTTTTTTCCAGCAATGTCATACATCTGAGAGTATTTTTAATGGCTCAGGGGATGAATCTCTTATTAAAAAGAAAACGCTCGATCATGCCGTAATTATTTGAAAGCCAATAAATCGAGCCGCTCCAATGCGGTTCCAAGCCTGGGTTTGTTTCCCCGCACGGCACTTCCTAGCCAGTATTTCTATAGCAGTGTCTGTTTTTCGACATTCGTCGTTTGGCTTTCGAGGCGAGCAGACGTATCGCAATGAGCTCCGTCGGAGCGGTATCAACGGCCGCTGATAGCCGTGGTTGCAAGGATGAACGCAGCACCGAGGACTACAGGATTATCATGCCCCCGATCCCGGCGGGCGAGCATCTGCTGAATTCTGTCTTTTTGCACGCCGATATCGGAGCAAGGCCGTACCGGATCGAAGATTTCAAGGCCGGGCTGCAGAACGCAGGAGTGCTCAAGGACATAGCTGCTTTTGGTTCATTTCAGATGAACCACGTATGGCTGGCGACCCTGAAGACACCCGCTGCCAAAGAGAAGTTGGCTGCCATTAAGGCCTTCGAAGTTAAAGGCAGGCGGTGCATCATCATCGACCCGGACCGGGCAGAGGTACGCCTCAAGTTGCATTGGATTCCGTTTTACCTCCCCGACGACTGCGTGAAGCGAGCCCTGGAACCGTTCGGCAAAGTCGAGGAAGTTTCTCGAGAGACCTGGCGCGTCGGCGGATTCGAGGAGTCCAGTCGACCACGAGGACGGTGAGACTAACCCTAAAAGGGGGCGTCACCATTGAGCACCTGCCGCATCAGCTCCGGCTCGTTGGCTGCACTGCGTTGGTCCTGGCGCCAGGACGGGCGCCGCTCTGCCTTCGGTGCCGCAAGACCGGCCACATCCGGAAAGAGTGTCGTGTGCCCCGCTGTGAGGGCTGCCGTCGCTTCGGGCACACTAGAAGTGAGTGTGTCAGGACATACGCCGACGTGGCCCACGCGGGGGCGGAAGAAGACCTGGCGGAACACATCATGGACCAAGTCGAGGCGGAAGCGGCGACGGCAGAAGCCGGAGGAACCACCATCAGCCCCGAACTTCGGGGTCAGGGTGGAACATCCGCAAGTACTTCAGCCCAACCCCAGGTACCCCCGGCTGAGGTGAAAGCCCAAGCGGACGTCACTCCAACGCAAGAAACAACAGGCAGCGGGCCTACTCCTCCTCTGCCGCCCCGAGAACCCGAGGGCAAGGAAGACGAACCACACCGGGCGTCAGTGGCCTCCGCCCAAAAGGGGGACTGCGAGAACGACGGCGTCCCAATGGAGGCCGTGGATGGCTCTGCTAAGCGTCCTCTCCCGCCATCAGCTACAAAGGACGACGAGCACCCAGCGGGGCTCCAGGGGACGGTGCTCGAAAGGTGGAGAACGGTCATGGCCAAGAGGGGCAAATACCATGGAAGGCCCCCAACCTCGGCGGAGGTCAAGCCTCAGCAAGACCCGCGGTAAAGCGTCCGGCAAAGAGAACACTCGGGTCGTGAGTGGTTTTTTTAGTTTTGTTTTCGTCAGAATGACAGTGTGGTTGCACGGTTTTTGCTCCATTCTCCGCAAATTTCAACATGGCTCTCATTTTTGCCACCCTCAATATACGTGGGTTAAATTCGAAGAGAAGCAGTACCAGTTGCAACGCTTGTTATCTGACGCGAATCCGGATTTTCTTGCAGTGCAAGAAACTAAAATGGAAAGTGAGACTGACATTGCTGTTGCGCTAAAGCCTTTTCTTTTCAAATATGATGTGTGCGTGAGTCACGCGGTAGGTTTTTCGGCGGGTTGCTTCCTTTTTCTGAAAAAATCTGTCAATCTTTCGAACTTGCATGTGACTACAGATGATCGCGGACGTTTTATTTCATGTGATTTTATTTTGTCAAGTGTTCAGTGGCGGGTTATTTGTGTATACGCTCCGAATAATGCGGGAGACAGAGAACAGTTTTTTCAATTTCTACACAGTTATGTAGACTGTGACAGAACAATTGTTCTGATGGGTGATTTTAACTGTGTTTGCGATGAGAGCGATAAGTCATCGCAGACTGCGATAAGCGACAGCAGCGTCAACGTTTTGAGAGACATGGTAATCACTTGTGGCCTGGATGACGTAGGCGCCTCGTGCGCACCAACGCATAGTTTGCGGTACACGCATTTTCAAGCTTCTTCCCACGCTCGTCTTGACCGTATTTATTTATCGTGTGACGTGTTACAACAAGCGCGTGAATATAGCGTCCAACCAGTATTTTTCTCGGATCACTGCCTCGTGAGCTTTAAAATGGGGAAAAAAGAAAGCTCAGCCTCGAAGTTCAATTGGGACCTCTGGAAGATAAACAGAACTCTACTTAAGGACGAACAGTTTATTGACGCTGTTGCGGGGCTACTGCGTGACGTAAGCAAAAGAGATGGTGAATTAGGAGAGGCATGGGAAGTTTTCAAAGAAGAAGTAAAATTGGTAGCGATCGAAAGATCGAGTAACATTCAGTTCCAGCGCAGGGAGCGCGAAAAACAATTAAAACTTAACTTGGAAGTACTTCACCGCTTAGAGAGCCAAAAACCTGGTACAAGCATGGAAGATATCCGAAACATTAAAGCAGAGCTAGGAAAATTATACCAGGAAAAGTACAGGGGGGCAGTAATACGCTCACGGTCAGAGAAGTACCTATTGGGGGAGCAGCCCACTAAACGAGCTTTGTCTGAGGAAAAGAAGTACGCTTTGTCGAAGGAAATTCGTGAAATTGAGGTTAATGGGACAATAAGCAGCGACAAAGAGGTCATTCAGAAGGGCTTTGTCGACTATTACGATAAACTCTTTAGCGAACGGTCGCCTCCTAAAGGTTTTCAAAATCTAGACGACTTTCTTGCCCTCATGCCCCAACTAAGCGACGACGTGAAAACTTGGCTAGAGGGAGACATAACCGTAGGAGAGATTGAGCAAGTCATTGATTCGTTAGCACGACAGAAAACGGCCGGGGCCCGATGGTCTGTGCGCAGAATTTTATCAATGTTTTAAAAAATCTGTTAGCCCCTTACTGCTTTCTGTATTTCAAGAAGCGTATAAAAAACATAAATTGCCACGTTCTTTTTCTGAAGCCCATACCATTTTTATACCGAAGTCGGACGACGAAGTAAAAAAACGCAGTGTAACAGGCTATAGGCCCATTTCATTGTGCAATACAGATTATAAAATATTTACAAAAGTCCTCACGCGCCGCCTTCAGGGAGTCATCGTTGACCTTATTGGAGATCACCAAACTTGCGGTATACAAGGGAGGTCAATACAAACAAACATACACGTAGCAAGGAGCATTTTAGAAACAGTGGGGGGTAGCCGCGTGGCCATGATTCAGTTGGATTTCGAAAAAGCTTTCGATAGAGTCCGCCACGACGTGCTTAAGCGGATTTTATCACACGTAAATGTCGGGGACGTAATTTTGGAGGGCGTGACTATGGCTTATAATAACTGTGGCACAAGGCTGGTAATAAATAATTATTTATCAAGACGCATAGAAGTCAAGACGTCGGTGCGACAGGGCTGTCCTTTATCGCCTCTACTTTTTTCACTATATTTAGAACCTTTTTGCCTGAAAATTGCAGCCTGCAGAGAAATTCGAGGCTTCACCTTAAACGCGGTTGAAGTTAAAGTATCAGCTTATGCGGATGATGTTGCCGTTTTTTGCAGTGATAAAGAAAGCATAGAGGAAACTGTGAGGATCACAAATGAGTACTGTGATGCCACAGGAGCCGCGGTCAACTGGGGGAAGTGTTGCGGATTCTGGCACGGCAATTGGACCTCAAAGCCATTGTCTTTTGCAAGAATTGGCTGGACAAGCACCCCGAACACCTATCTCGGGGTGCCGTTACAACACTACAGGGAGAGCACACCCTACTGGACCGAAGTTTTGGAGAATTTAAAATCAAAGACCGCCACGTGGGTTAATCGGGATATATCTATTTTCACCCGTGCCACGGTATGCAACATCTTCCTGGTAGCGAAGCTTTGGTACGTTTTACAGGTTCTGGCATGTAAGCGCATAAGCATCCAAAAGTTTCATAGAGTTTTTGCTACATTTATATGGAAATCTAGCTGGGAGAGGATGCGAAGAGATAACCTCTTTCGCCGCGTCAAGACCGGGGACTGGGTCTCACGCACTTGTACGTTAGACAACTAGTTTCACGTTTCTGTTTTCTGCGCGATCAGAACCACCCGTTTCTGCGCACTGTTATCCAAATAAAACTAGCTAACTCCCTGCCCGCCATGTTAGTTACAAGCGATTGTGGTAAACCTCTGAGTCTGGTCGGATTTTTGAAAGAAGTGAAGGATGCTACCCTATTCTTACAATCACGATTTTCTCTGGAATACCTCAACAGCGTCAAAAAAAAAAAAGAAGTTGTCAAGGGATTTAGTTGAAATTCTTTTCCCACGCCCCTGTATCGCTCAGTTTATAGCCATTGCCCGGGACAAGACGTGTTGTGTCGCGTCAAAAGAAATGGCTGTCCCGCCCGTTGTCAAATCATTTTTCTTTAAACTACATAGTGGTACGTTGCCTGTCAAACCATGGTTGGATGAAAAGGGTTTTTTTGTTCCTTGGTCGATTGATTGTCTCCTGTGCAAGACACCAGAAACAATAGAGCACATTTTCATTTATTGTTGGGACGCGGTCTTTTTTTGGGATATACTACAGAGAACGTTGAAAAAGGACTTGATTATCACCCACGAAACAATTCGTTTTCTTCCAGTTGATGAAAGGGACACGGTCCCCTATGATCTGTTTATAGTCCTGGGTCTGTTTAGTTTATGGAAAACCCGGATGGAACTGCGTCATGCAGACCTGCACGTTAAACAGGCACGTTTTCATTTTATTGATGTGGTAACCCAGGTCCAGTCTGTGTACTGCAGGACTCCTGACACAGCGCCTGATTGGGCACACTTGTTTGAATCGTGTAAAAATATGAAGGACTTTTAGTTAGCCCACGAGTCGTTTTTGGGCAGTTTGTATGAATATTGACATGGCATTTGTATGCTGCACATGGTGTCCAATAAGGAAAAAAAATGCAGGCCGCAGTGGAAACAAAAGAGCCCCTCGTCCCCCTCACCGGGGAACACGAACTCCAGCCGAACGCTGACGCCGCGTTCGGTTGTGTCGGCCGATACGCTGAGTCATTGTATTTGTTGTCCCCATCCGTGTAGTTCTAAAGTTAACCGCTTGGGGCGTCACGGTCGCTCCTCCTCCCCAATACACGGCTCTGCGGGCTGATAGCGTTCCTAGCTCCACCAGCGTCAAAGCCTCCACAGGCAACAACAACAAAAAAAAAGCGTTTTCGACAAAATAAAAAAAATTTGCGCCGACTTTTGCGCAAATTTTGTTTACCATAAAAACCACAAAATGATCCATTTTTACCGTTTACAACGAAGTGCGGTTCTCTCTGGCGGTCTTCCTGTCGTCGTTGTACAGGCTATCCCCCCTGAAATTTAGTTTTTCTTTTTTTTTTTATTATTGCGAAAGTAAACTACGGATCGCCGAACGCTCATTCTCCGTCTAAATATAGCGCTAACGGTCCAAACCAAAAGCCAAATATTTAAAAGTTATGAGTGAATTTGTGAAATTTTGAATGGGAAAATGGCGGCCGAGTATACGGAGCTGCAGATAACTCCAATTACTAAAAACTGAGAAGAAAAAGGAAACGGGTGCCATTTTTTTAATGAAAATGTTCAGAAAAATCACTCGTATAACTTTTGAATGAATTAATGGTTCGTTCTGAAACCTTGGCACCTGATTCGGATCGCTAGCGTCACATTTTGGCAGAGAATGAGTGTTCGGAAATTTTTCGCAATAATAATAAAAATAGCACCGTCATTTTTGGGGGGGAGACACGACTGTGTAAGTACATGACAGAGATCCCAATTGTCGTTAAGCCCGTTATTGAAACCTGCATATCAAACTGCTCAGCACATCAGTATGCACTACACGCAATGTCGAACAAGACGCAATCAAGCGCTCGTACATAGACACAAAAGAGGCGGTGTTCAACGGGAGACACGATGACAAAATTACCTGCGGACAGGCCTGAAGCATACATATAGCTTGAAGCTAGTTGGCTTCGTCATTTGTACACACTTGGAACGTGTCTCAAGACAGTTCTCGCGTGATCAATCTGACGTCATAGAGGAGTACACGTGCCTCAGAGTTTCTGCGAACTCTCTTGTGTACGATGTCTTAACCGCTGTGACCGCCGCTTTTAATTACGCATTCTGCATGTCATGCCATGGTGTCACACTCACGACTGCGCCCCGCTTCAAATTCAATTTCTTGTCCTGATGAAAAAAAAGAAAAGAAAAGGGTCACCGGTCAATGGCCGGTTACGTTGGACGATCCCGTTACTCGGGTGTTTCCGCGGGCCGAGGCGAGGGAAAATCCGGAGGCTCCTGATTCGTTGCCGACAAGGCCACCTGAAAGATACTTACGTGCGGCCATAGTCTAATATACACGGATTTCCCCCGAAGTGCCGGGCGCGTGTCTGGTCGCTCTCGCCTGGCAGGATAGTCCCAACTATACTCCGGAACTGACCGGTTTCACGCGCGGCCTCGCAAGGCCACACGGAGAAACACCGCTGCGTGTCGACGAGGTGCATTTCTCAATCGTGGAAACGTTTGCAAGTATACCGCCTCTGGGCCCCATTATCTTGCTGCTGGCGCAAGTAAATCGCTCGATATAGTCGAGTCTCGAGATCAAGTCTTGCCAAGCCTTCTGCTAAGGCGTGCCCACTATTGCCAAACTAGCGCCCCAAACAAAACAGTTTTTGTTTTCGCTAGTTTTTGAAGCGTGGCTGCTCGTAAACATCTACAGACCATTCCAATAGTCGTATTCTGCGCGCTGCCTTGTTTAAATGTCTTCCGCTTCTGTAGCTTCGACGCCAAGCGCCGGCCTGCGGATTCCCATGGTGGCGGGTTCGAATCCCGGCCGAGATACGTACCCTGCAATCGGACGGAGGCTTATTGCGGGAAGGCGCCGTTTAACAAAGATTTCGGTCGCGCGTCAAAAGATCCGAACTGATCCTCAGTCCTCCGCTCGGGCGTGCCATATACCCTTCGTTGGTAGGCACGTAAAACGCCCAAAGTATACTTTTTTACAGGTCGTGGGTTGCGGAGCGCATTATGAGCATGGGGGTATCTCTCGTGTGCGGAATAGCAGGCGACGGGAACGCGTCGGCATGCCAGTGACTACCCTATTGTCCCGAGAGATGCCTCACCCCCGAAAGATAACCCACCCCTATTTTTGGCACGATTTGTGATTTTCTTCGAAAACACCGAAAGATGGCCCACTTCCAGTAATTGCAAGGCCCTGGCCAATAAAGACCTCGGTAGGAATGGTGTTACTTAACCAAGAGACCGGCCTATGAGCCTACATCACGACTGCCTCTATTTCCTTTCCGAACTGCATTGCATACAACAACAACAACACGGGTGATAAGCGAACATTGATGGCTGAGAAGGACAGTCGTCTTTAATGGTTCATCGCCCCTGCCTGCAATCACAAGTTTCGCAAATCACAAAATCTAAAATTTGAATTTTTTTAAACTGTTTTTTTTTATTGCACATCGAAAGCTAGTTTACTCATCATTTTCACCCGATATGCTCTCGACTTTAGGTGAGCTGTCTCTCGGGATATGACAGTAGGCATTTTTATTTTTAAATAATAAATGCAAAAAAAAATAATAATAATTTCGTGGATTTTTTTTGCGTTAGTTGAGTGTTACTAGTTCGTGGAAAATTTAAAATGCAAACCAGCGTGGAGTGTGAAAAAAAAAGAATTGAGGAAGGGTAGAGATTTATAGATAGCTTCTTTCGGGTGCTCTCGTTAATGCGGGTAAAACGAATTCCGGAACGGTCACGCTCTCATTTTAGTCGATCGTTCCGACGACTCCGATAACGATTCCCGATATTCCGCCACCGCCTTTGCGGATGCCCCATATCCTTATTGGGTACCGTTATCGGAGGTGTCGGAACGATCTACTAAAACTATCGAATACTCGTATAACGACGTTGCGGCATCCACCGGAAGGAACAATGAGGATCGAATCAGAAAGCAAGAAGCGTGACAGTTGTCTGTTGTTTATGGGCGCCATCATCGTTTCCAAAAATTTCAAATATATGAAAAAAAAACTAATGAGGGAAACGTCAAGGTTTAGCAGGAGAAACGGGTTTAGTTAAAACGTTTCGCCTTTCATGCGGGAGGCATCGTCAATATATCAAAAAGTTTTTTTTGTGTATTGATTTGCATTAGCAGAAGTCTCGACTTCGATTGTACGAGGGATTTCGTGTCATCGCCAAATTACCGAGGGCGTACATACCCTCGAACCGTTGGCGCATACCCAAAGAGAAGATTGGGGTCTGTCACCTGAAGGTGCCGAATTTCTCTTTCGTCGCCAGCGTGAACAATGTTTCTCGGCAGCAGTGCCGGCTAAAGCCTCAGTCAAAATTCTGATACGTCATAAAAAAGACAGTCGGCAGACACCGTCTAAGGTGTGTTTATGTCTCTTGTATGATGTATGACCAATGTGACTGCGGCTCGAAGGTTGTTCAGTCTCCAACAATACGAAAGGCCCATCCGTCGAGGCAGTTTCTGGTGGCCTGTGCAGCTATAGGATTCGCTTTGGCCGGGTCCAGGTTGCTCGGGGTCAGGAAATAAATAAACATTTGTTCCGTTCTATCTCCCTGAAAATAAAGTGGTTCTAGCCAGCGTGTGCTCAGCACCGCCGGATAAACTGCATCGGCTAGGGTCTTTCGTATTGATGGAGACTGTAGTTGTATCTATGAGACATTCTCCTGTATACGAACGCTTCGAACTTGAAACTCGAAAGATGGAGATTCATTCTGATGTACTTGAGGACATACATCTGTCTCTGGTCATTTTGTTGACACCCTGCACAACGCTCACAACACAGACACGACACGACACACGCACACGCACACGCGCACACACACACACACACACACACACACACACACACAGCACAGACAGACACACACACACACACACACGACACACACACACACACAGACACAGCACGCACACACACACACACACACAGACACACACAGACACACACACACACACACACACAACAAAAAGTTTTATTAATTACACGCGTGAAGATAGTGAAACGCTCCGAGAGAAATGAATGCTCCACCAGCACTGCTACATAAAACCGATTAGAGAACTTCAGCATTTTTTTTGTACACTTGGGGAATGAAGTACCATAAATGCGTTGCTTTCGTTGAGTTTGAATGCATGTCGTTGCTACCTCCGGGGTAAAATAATCGAAAGCGTAAAGTAATTAGCAAAGAGCCTATAGGGTATGAGTGCAAGGGAATATTAGATTGCGTAAGGAAATGTTAGTACAGCCGCGCAATTGCTTTAAAATTTCTTAGCCCAGGAACGAGCTCAGGCAGGGACTACATATTCTAAATCCAGCTTAATGTTATTCCGCATAATTGCGTTAAATTTCACCTTCGAATTTCCAAAGTTCTAGACTCGAGGCACGTTTAAACTGTTGAAAGGTCCTGAATTTAGAGCCTACGTGAATATCCAGTTCACATGCTTAGTTTGGTGAACAACAGAAATGTGCAGGAAAGTTCCATTTAAAAACGATGCAAGATCTATGTAATTCAACTCGATTCAATTCTTATTGACTCCGTAGTCGTGGAGAAGACAAGGAGAAAATCTAAGCAGTGTAGCTTGACAAAGCCCTGCCTCCCCCCCCCCCCTATAAAAATAGGACTGTCAGCCCCTCAATTAATCCTAGTCAAACAAAATCAGTCGCAGAAAACACAGATATCGGTCCAAACGATTTCGGTCGAAGGTCTTCCGTGTTTTCCCAGAAGTGTCCTTCTGCTCGGTCGGCTACTTCTTCTTCCTCGCTGCACCCAGATGGGAATTGGCGAAGCGGTAGATAGGCGACAACATACGACGCTCCGACCGTGACACTAGCGGAAAGGGACCTACCTGTCCGCTTGTCAACACGGGGAAAACGCGAAAACACCGAAGCGACCAGACCTTGACAACCCGTTTCCTTTCTCTTTGGTATATGATTGGTTTGTACTTTGAACGGAAGCCCATGGCCTCTCCTGACCCAGTGCGACGACCACTCTACTCTGTTCACCCTTCAGCTGAGACTGCGCAGCCAATGCCACAAGCACGAGAGCTCGAGGTCGCCGCTTTGAAGCGTTCTTCCGGAGAACGCTAGAAATGCATGTCTGTACTCCGTTCACGCTTTCAGCTGAGAGTCTATCCAAAGCTACAAGCGCGAGCTATCCCGCGCTCCTGGCTCTCGTGCTTGTGGCAATGACTTTAGCCTCAGCCACCGTGGCCTCAGCTGAAGGAATATAAGAAAAGGCGGGATTTTACCAAAGGGAATGCACCTGAAAGGCCGTCCTTCTCGAACGCGACGTAGCTAAACGGCAGTAACAACGCCTATGGCTGAAAGGAACCGAACGAATAAATAAGTTACAAGCATTCATATAGCTATAGTTGGTACACATTAGTGAAGGGTCAGCGCGTAAACTTACAGAAACGAACGAAGAAAGGACAGAACGGGACAAAACAGCTCTGGTGTCCTGTTCCTTTCTTCGTTCGTTTCTGCAAGTTCAAGACTGACCCGTCGCGAATAGATAGTGGCTCAAATATCTGCATCGCACATAGGCACCGGCCATGTTGAGTGCATAAGGCGAACTTGAAAAAGGTTTCCCAAATCCAATGCTGTGTGGGGGGTCACGTGACATTCGGGAGGGGCATAGTGACGCTCGGAGCGCGTAGACTCGTGATACGTTGGCAGAGCTCGATTGGGCTGGGGTGGTTCGTGGCGTGCACTGGTTGACAATTCGCGAAGAGACAAGTTAGGTTAGGTTAGGTTAGGTTAGCATCAGCATCAGCATTTATATGTAATATGTACGTATCTGTCAAGACCGGTTATAACGAAGTCGGTTATAACGAAATAGCGGCTACAGCGAAGCAATCAAGATTTCCCATTCCCTGTTGCACTTCGTTATAACCGAAGTCGGTTTTAACGAAAGAGCGGATATAGCGAAGTGAGTTCCGATTCCCGTCAATTTCGTTATAACCGATCTCGACAGTATCGCGCCTTTTAATGCAGGACCTTTTTTTAAGTTTTTTTTTATGCAGGTTTTTTTTTTTCGTAGATGGTCGTAAAGGCATCGGAACTATTCGGGAGAGAGGGAGAGAAAGGGGGGGGCGATTCCCGCTTTCTCCACCGTGTTATTTACTTTTTTTTTCATTTTATATATATATATATATTTGTGGTGGAAGAATACAACCTTCCTCCCCCTCCCCCTGTTGCGACCCCACTAGATGTAGTACACTAGTTTGAATTTTGAGAATTATCATAATACTACATTGTAAAAAGGCATTTGTTTTATGGAAGCCTAGAGAGCGTGTAGTTAGCCTGCCCCAACGAGCGTCTGATGTATCCGCTGCTAAATTTGTAATTTAGCCAGTGCAGTATATATGACAGCTGCGCAGTAATGACACACAATCTCACGCCGGTGTACGATACTAATCTGGATCGAAGGGGCGGGTGTGGGGATCGTTAACTTGTGTCTTATATAACAATCTTCATATGCACAAAATATACCTACACGCAAAAAAAAGGAACTTTGTTTTAGGTGTTACAAGGGTGTTACAAGAAGGCT
This sequence comes from Ixodes ricinus, assembly GCA_037355805.1. NCBI lineage: Eukaryota > Metazoa > Arthropoda > Arachnida > Ixodida > Ixodidae > Ixodes > Ixodes ricinus. The sequence continues at coordinate 61,828 of JAZHYW010040615.1, read as the reverse complement.
GTTGCAAGAACACCTTTGGACTGCTGGTGAACACCTTAAAAATAAGGTGATGGCAATCTTAGTCGTCCTCTAGGGATATTGTTTTACGAGCAACAAGTACCACGTGCGGCTCTCACGTGCACAGAAAAGGCAAGTACTGACGCAGTAAGTCAGGCATGAGACAGGAATCACGACCCCGACCCTGTTGACTGCCTTATGTGCTCGATAACGCAGTAAATCGCGACCCCGTTGACTGTCTTATATACTCAACAATTCAAAGGTGCTTATTTGCAGACGACCGTCTCCGCAATTGAAAATGTTACAAGTACGCATTCTTCTCGTCAATACTTCACGTAAAGCATGGCATATCTAAGTTAAAAGAATGTATCTCCTAGTAAAAGGAATTGGTACAGACTATAATAATTCGATATAGTAGCTAAAACAACGTCCGCTAAAGCTGTTTGAAAGTGCGACTTTAGTGTACCACTTTTTTCCACCTTTCCCCTTTTCCCACCCTTCAACGTATGAAGGCTGTTCCATGCAAAAGTACTCTATCTGACGATTAAAATGGGGGTATCACTCAAAATAAGGCTGCTAAAAGTGTGTAGCTATGGGTGCATATCTTTAGCACACGCTTTAATGGGTGTAAAATTTATTTTGTGTGTCAAATTTCAATTTCAATTCAAATTCTTTATTTTTCTCCAAAATAAAAAAAAAGAAAGAGAGCAAAAAAAAAAGCTTCTGCCTCCCAAACAACAGCACATCAAAAAAATGAGCAAACGCAGTTTTACAGAATTACAGACGTAAAATATAAGAAAACAAATTAGCATATAATATTAGTAACACATATTAAGATTGCAAACAAGTATTTTCAACACGGACATATCCATAGCGTGCGTATAATTTTCACGGTTTGCACAAACGATATCTACGTTCAGTTTGTCAGTAGCAACGGTTTAAAAGGCAGGCGAGCCTATCCGGCGTAAAAAGCAACGCCGCATACAAGTGCACCGTTCGTGCAATTTCCGCGTGCGACGAGAAATGCCACGTGATAGAAGTGACAAACAAGGCGTGCTGATAAACTTTCAACATCCCGGAAAACCAAGAACCAGGAACAAAAAAGAATGGATGGCATAATTAATAGTCGAACGGCGCATATGCGTGATATTATTTGCGTTATATAGACCATTCCATCACGGAAGAAAAAAATGTCGAGTCACTGGAGCTGTGGACGCATGCGCAGCGTTTGATATGCCGCACAACAGAGCCCACAGCCCAGCAGACAAAGACGGCAGAACGCAGAACGCGATTTTTGCAAAGGTCATATGCACCGTTTCACTCCAAGTCCTATCGCAGCTTACGCGCGATCTGCCAATTAAGCAGCTCCAAAAGTGCCTCGTCACGGCGTTCCTCCTCTTTGTCCGTTTGCTATCATCGACTTAAGCCAATCACGCGCTGTGAAGGAGTCGCGATCTTGCGCTTTTTGTCTTTATGCGTGATTGGTTTAGCCGGGAGTAGAGTAAAACCCACGAAGACAACGAACGCCGACGCGTGACGAAGCACTTTTGGCGCTGCTTGATTGGCTCTGTCGAATCGCGCCGCATCTTCTCGAAGAAGTTGCTTAGGGCGAAGTACGTATGCATGTAGGTCGTGGTCGGGTTTTATTTCGATTGCAAAATGAGTCTTTGTCCGTTGGTGGTTCTTCCTCACCGCGCGTGTCTAGCTTTCTCAATGCCATGTTTCGATGTACGCTGACGATGAAGCAAGGAGGCAAAGGGGCAAAGCGACATGAAGCAACAACGCGTAGGAAGCCATACCGCATGCGTGTTACGTACACAATTTCCTCCTCCCGGTGCTGCAGGCACTGGAAGCGGAATGCAAGAAAATTCCGATTATCTCCGCTCTTCCTTGACGTCATGGAATCCGACCGCGCGTCAATTGATCTTTAATTTGCCGGCAGTGGAAACTTCAATTCTGCCAGCGGTTTGGGCACGATCCAGATCGCACACGTATCCAGGTGTTGTGCGACCTTTGCGATCCTAACATGACCAGTGATACAGGCCCAGCGTAAGAGTTGATACTACGTCACAGTTTACTTAGCGTTGGATAGGCAAAGTGCACTCAGCATAATGTTCGATCTACTGCAGTGTGTTAAACAAATAAGCAGAATTGACTGTCATCTGTTTTTGCTGCTGCTTTCACACCTGATCCTGCATATGAGCTCAAGCTCAATTCCCTGTAGCACATATATGTTAAGACAATTTCATGCAGCAACTCGTCTTTAATCACCGTCTCGCTTTTTTTATGCGAGTGATTTTTTTAGTAGAATAAAATATAACTAAGATTTAAAAAAAATGTTACGTAAGAATTACTTTGAGAAAAACACCGAAAGAATAAGACACCGGTGGGACGAGGGACAACGTACAATTTCTTTCATGAAAGTCGTCCTTCGTCCCACCTCTGTCCTATTCTTTCGGTGTTCCCTAACTATACCAACACGCTCGTCGTTCGAGCTAGGCTCCAAAGATTGGAGCCCTTTGCCCCTCCTCCTGACCGTAAGTGCCAGAGGTGCAACGAAGAGGGGACCGTCCCCAAACTACACCACATCCTGTGGGAGTGCAAGCTCGCTCTGCCTAGTCAAAGAGTGGATTCCTAGAAGTCTCTTTCAAGAAGATGAAATATACACTCGAGCCTTATGGATTGGACGCATCCGGCTGGTGACTCCCAACAAAAAACTAACGTTCTTGGTTCGCTCCTGGCCTACGTTGCCGGAGGTAAACTGGAACACACTCCATATGAGGATTTTCGCCGCCACAACCATCATCTCATCGTCATACAGAAACGGAGATGCCAGGTCTGGTGGCCGTCGCATCGATAGAGTGAAGACACATATGTTCTAACCTCTGGTCATTTCTGTTTAATAACCATTCCTTCGAACTCAAACTCGATCAAGTTGTGCTGCTTCTGTGTACGGCCTGATTGCTGGCTGATCTGCACCGATAACTTTGTAGTAAGGGAGCCCTCATTCGATTTTGTGGCTTTTTGCCCTGCCTCCCACCCGAATGCCCCCCTCCTCCTCCTCCTCCTCCGAGTTCACCCAAATACAGAATTTCTTGTCTATTTTTCTGTTCTGCCCCTTTCCAAAACAAACGCGCGCCACTTAAAAAAAAAAGAAAATAAATAAACGACACCATGAACCCGGTAGAGGCGTAGGGGCAACATCCTCTTGCCTGAAATTCAAACGAGAGAGAGAGAGAGAGAGAGAGAGAGAGAGAGAAAGACAGAGAGAGAGTGAAGGAAATAATATACGAAGAAGGCGTTGCGTAAGAAGTTTCGCAAATCCGGTTTTTGCCGATTTGGTCTCGCCGACACGACACAGCATATATATCAAAGTTCAACTGGCCCCTTCGAAGGAATCAAAACAAATAGCCGTAAATATAAACAGGGTCTGCGTCGTTTTGTTTTTGTTGATGTCCGAGGCTACATGTTGCGCAATTTGACCCTGGAGCAGCCTTACCAGAGCTATGTTTTTTTCGCCAAGCTCCTAATGGGACGTCGATGACGTCAAAGAAGCCTTGAGGCTTTGTCTATACTGTCAGGTGGAAAAGTAGGGTGCAGCTTCTCGGTTTCGTGCGCGTTTGGAGAGATTCTTGTATGCATTTTTCTCTTTCAGTATCTCGGTTTCCGCCTTTCGCGAGTCGCCATCCAGTGAACCTTGTCACGGATGTATTTTTGTGGCAGAAAATAAACTGATTTGATTTGATTTGATTTGATTGACACTGCCGGGTTTCCGGCGTATAAAGTGTTAAGGACAGACTTACCAACGACCTCTTCTTTGCAACTACTATTTGGGATTATCATGTTTGTGAAACTTTATGCGTCTTCCAGAATGTATATCCTTTTCCCCCGACAAGACACTGGGTGAGCAACGGTTTAAATTTGCCCTCATGAATAATGGCGCCATCCTCGCAGCCGCTGAAAACACCAGTCATGCGCGATGCCGTGGAGTCTAGCGTATCATTTAGTCTTTCCTGGCGGGAGCTGCCGATCAACTGTACGCGGGCGTGGAAGCCGGTTTGCGCGTTTGCGTTGGAGGGGCGGCGGCCCGGCGTGCACTCTACGCTTGCACGCGTACGCCATGTCTATTTACAATGGTCCGCCTTCGTCGATTCGTTGTCGTTTGGATCGTTCTGCTAACCGGCTTCCTTCTCGTGCTGTATCTCGTAAGAGTTGGACCGGATCGTCTTTTGGTGGGCACGAGGAACTGGTGGGCGGGCGATCTTGTGGACTTCACTTACGCCAACAACGTGACGGGCTTCAGTCACTTCGTGGTGCCCAACGTGGTGCATTTCGTGCGACTGGGCAACGCGTCGCTGTCGTTCGTCGATGCAGTCTGCATCCGCGCTGCTTGGATTCACCAGCGACCCGAATCCCTCATGATCCACTGCGACGAGTGCGACGCCGCCAGGAAGGGCCCACACTGGCCGTTGGTCAGCGACATTCCGGGTCTGTCACTCAAACCGCTTCGGCGTCCCCGCTACATCTTCGGCAAGACGCTGAGCTCAGTGTACCACGCGTCGGACATTGCGCGACTCCGGGTACTTCGCCAGTACGGCGGAATCTTCCTGGACGGTGATTCGTATCTCGTCAAATCACTAGACTCGTTTCGTCACTACGAGATGTCACTGGGTTGGTATCCGGGGCAGTCACTGGGTACCCAAGTGCTCGTTGCCCACAGGAACGCGCGGTTCCTCAAGCTCTGGCAGGATTCGTACCGGTACTATCGACCGGATCGCTGGTACTGGAACGCTGGTCAGCTGCCGACCGAGATGATCCTGGTACCCAGACCTTACCTGGTACATCGCGTCCCTTTCGACTTTGGCGTCCACAATCTGGCGCATCTGCTCTACGCTGTGTGCACGGGTCAGTGGCGAGGCTATTACGCTATTCACCTGCTGTTCCGCCATCGGGAGTACCTGGTGCCGTCGGACAGGTTCGGCAAACTAGACGTGCATACTGTGACACACTACAACCGGACTTTCGGTCAGATGGCGCGCTTGGTGCTCTTCGGTACCACCAAACTCGGTGCGTCCGAGCTGAAAGATGTGCGGTGGTTTCTCGACCACGAACTGAAGTACCCTCGCTGTGCTTGATAAAAACTGACTTGCGCCCGCAGTTGAAAATCGTCTAGATATCTACGAGCATCTGGCATGCGTCTGGTTCGTTACGATCGCTCTACATGTCCTCAAAATCTGCCTTCTATGCGTCCTGTCGAATGCGTCCTGTCGAATGTAATTTGGCACGACGTTGTTATTGTAGATATCGGGCATCGTGTTTCTCGTTGATGGAGTATTGTTCAGCGGGGATTGCTCACGCTGAAAAATTATGAGTCTTTTCTTTAGTGGACATAAAGATCTAGTTATGTACTCTAAGGATGCCTGCTTGGAACTTTGCAAGGCCCGGTCAACTTCCAAAGAAAAACGTGTGTCTTTGGTCTTTTGTTAGTAAAGATGGGATGTTAAGCCATATTCCCTATTTATACTTTTTTTTGTTAGGGCGTTTTAGCCAGATGAATCGAGGACACTGGAAATCGTTTGTTACACCTACCTAAGCTCTCGCAGAAGGCACTAAGCAAATATATATTTTTATATGTGATTGACTTGGATGAAATAAATACAATTGTTTCAGTACAAAGCATACAACGTATATATTTTACTCATTTTAGGTTCCTCTGTTTTTTAGACTCCGTCTTATATTTAGGCGGCACTACGACAATGAAAGTGCCATCAACGTCTTCTTATATTATGCCGCCATTTATTGAGATCTTTCCATTTTCATTTTTTTAGATGATTTGTTATTCCTCTGAGTGCAAGTATGCGGAAAAACAGAAACAACGGTAATTGATAGTAAAACAGTTCACCACAACCACGGTTATTTTCTCCAACGATAAAAGCCACAACACACACGGAAATGTATTAAAAACGTATCGAGAATGCGATCGCATCAATATTGGCTCGCTTGAGACGAGCATTCGGAGCTGCGCACTTCCAGTTTCGGTTTTATTTGCATTCTTCCTTGTTTCCCCCTCCCCTTTTTTAGCACGCACCGACGCAAAATGTACTAAAATCAGCGCTGCAAACGTGCATACCTGCATTCTGTATCAGTAAAGCTCGTTTTTCTCACACGTACGAGCTCTATCGGGCACAGCTATGGGGGACGTGGTCGAAACTGACAAATTTCGCAGTTCCATCTGGCAACCTTGGCAGACGGAGTATCGGGCGATTTTTTGCTCGCCATCTGCTCATCGTCATTGAAGTGTATCTGTGTATCGTCGGTCCAGCGTTACCGGCTGGGCGCGCATTCCACCGACCCACACATACTTAAGTGACATACAAACGCAAAGTGTAGACGCTAAATCTAACGACCATGTTCACCGTATGCGGTGGTTTCATGAACCTAGGCGCCGGCCTCGCTCGTCGCATGTGCCGGACCTACACTACGGCCAAGGTGGGTAACGAACTTTTCTCGGTTTCCCCTGACAAAAAGTTCATCGTCATCATCGGTGTGAGCTTGTGTTTGATTTATTATGTAAATCGTTGGCCTCAGCCGATTTTCCCCTTCCACGGGGGCCCATTTCGTGGGGAAAGTGGCGCTACCTGCGTCAGTATCACGTGTCGTGCGCGAGGAACGGGGATTGGTCCGTTCTCGATTGCGTACCGTTGACGTCATTAAGCCGAGTGAAAGCGAAACCAGAAAAATAAAAATAAGCGTGTATATTTGAGGGCAGCCCGGGAATGGCGAAATGCTATTAGGTCGTCGCGTCTTCGTGTGATCGGCCGAGCTGCGCTGTGCTCGAAGTGATTGCCTCTACGTTTACCCGTCAACGCGCCCGTGCTTGTGAAAATATCATAACCGCTTTTTAGTCATAATGGTTGTCGAAAACTTCGGACCTTTCACGCAGCCGTTCACGCAGCACAAGGTACGTGTACGATCGCGGGGTTGTGTTATTTTTCTCGATTTTCTTGAACAAGTAATTTAGTTGCGGCTTTGCTGAATTCAGCAAACTCCAGTGCATTCATAATTTTATAGTTAATTAACTTGGCATCTAGTTTCACACATGCGCTAACCATTGCGTTAACCCCCTTTTCCAGAACATCGGCAGCTTTCCGGATTACGTCAAAGTGGTGGAAGTGGGAGCTCGAGATGGACTACAAAATGAGAAGGTCAGTCTATTTGTTTCTACTGTACTCAGTTGGTTCCTTTGGCCTCTTTAATTGCTCGTTGACTATGCTGATTGATGGAGTGACTGACAGGTTGTGTGCATGCGTCCCTTGCAGGAGATAGTTCCAACGCAAACCAAGATTGAACTCATCAATCGGCTCTCTGGCTCGGGACTCCCCGTTGTTGAGGCTACCAGCTTCGTTTCTCCGAAATGGGTTCCGCAGGTGAGCATTTCTTTTTTCCCTATTGCTCGTACCATTTCCTGTGACGCTTTGCTGGCGTCGTAGGCTTGTAGCAACACTTGTTTTTTGTTAATGCTAATTTTATTTCCTGTGATGCTTCGTTGAAATTGTAGCCAGGCGCAATTGTAGCCGTGTTTATTTTTGTTCTCATACCATCTGCTGTAAAGCTTTGCTAAATTCCTAACAAAGTTTTTTTTTTTTTAATTGTTACATTCAGTTTTTTTTTTAGCCATAGATTAATGTAGTACAAAATGGAGGATTGTGCATTACTAACCACAAAGCAGAGCCTGAACAAGGAATATGTACTTTTGCTGTTCTTTCTCTTCACAATCATGTTCATAGTTCATCAAACAAAGCTGAAAAAGCCAGCATTATTCCTGGCTTTGCTTGATAGATATTTAGTTCAGTTATGTGGCATTTCAGATCTCTCTAAGGGAACACACATCCTTGAAGTACAAAACTAAATCTCTGTATCCACTAAGAAAAAAAAAAAAAAGGAATTCATAATCTTTTAGCGTGCGCGATTTTCCGCCAAACAATACTCTGCCAACGATTAAATAATCTATTTTGTGATAAAAATATAGGTCTTGTAGAAATAGCAGGGAACATACAGGCAGGCTGGTGAACATCCAATATCTTGAAAACCCGAAACTGAGGAATAAAAAGAGATGTGTTATTCGCACACCAATGCCGTTTATAGGTTCATTTTAAAGACAGCCCCAACAGTGAACTGCAATCGTTACTAGAGTTTTTAAACCTTTCCTTTTCTAGTTTACGAAAGTACCTATGTCATTATTTACAGGTGCCAATCGGCATGCCGACGTATTTAGTGTGTCAAGGATGCGAGTTGCCCATCGTCCGATAACGGAACGGCGTGACATCGCGCTAGGCTCGGTCGACACAGTTGGGGTTGGGAGATCGTCTGGCGTCAGTCTCGCTGCCTTATCTCTTCTGCCCTTGAGACTCTTGGTTTTCTATTTAGTTCAGTGCCGTCCAAGAAAGCAACTCATCGTTGAGGATCCTTGACTCAGAAACACTTCTAAGAGCAGCAAAAAGTTTATATTTGTTAGGCACAACCGAACATTAAACACGTGTAGCTATTGTCATATTGTTATACAACTAACTAACTATGTTTTTTTTTGTTTTTTTTAGATGGCGGATCACACAGAGGTGTTGACAGGCATTCAAATGCAGAAAAGGTGTCAGTTACCCAGTCCTGGTTCCAAACATGAAAGGTTTCAAAGATGCGGTAAGCTCCTTTACAATTTTTAAAATTATTTTTATTACATCTTTTGCTTTTCTTGTTTTTCTTATATTTTATTTATTTTGATCTTTATAACCATAGGTAATTTCCTCTCTGTAGTGAAATAAATTTGCCCCACAGCTCATAATACATTCTAACTTATGCGCATGTATTCAGCAGTTCGTCAAGTAACCTTTTACTCAAGTTATGAAGTTGAGTGGCTCCTCATACGGTATACTCGTTTTCACCCTCAAGAAAAAGGTATGTTTTGTGTATTGTTCATACGCTGCACAAAGTAGTTCTTACAAGATTTGGTTGTCGGAGTAAGAGGCAATGCTTTTGGCGTTTGAAACATGTACGTCTTGATAGTATAACATATATCTAATCTAAAATGAACCTACGCATTTCTCAGTTCTCTACTTAAAAGGGGAAATTAGTAATGCTCAGCTAGAAGCCGGACTTTTTACTACTGCTCTTGAGGTGAAAACCAGTATAGGTGTCTGTCCAATGTTAAGAAATTACCACAGCCATAAATGAATATATTAATATTCTTACTATTCGGTGAGGTATCTCTGTAGTAAAAGTAATTTCTTGTTTCAGTTTCGTATATTCTGATGGTCCCATTTATCCATCTTTCTCTCTTTCTTCCAGCTCACAGCTAGAGGCCAAAGAGATAGCAGTTTTGGAGCTGCATCGGAAACATTCACTCAGTAAGCTCCTTTTTTTGTGTGTCGTGATTGTGCAGTTGCCATTATTATCAGATTGTTTTATCCTCAAGAGATGATCTGCCAACACAGAATCTAATGAACACGCAATTTTTTCAGAAAAAACATCAACTGCACCATTGAGGAGAGCATTAAGAAGTTCTCGGATGTGCTCGAAGCAGCCAGGGACAATGGGATCAAAGTCCGAGGTGAGCTGCATTTCCATTTGAATGCCGGCAATCGTTTGCCGAGATGCCCCTGCGTAGTGTACTTATGGCTTGGCGTATGTGTACGGTGTGTGACACAGTTGTCAAAAATAGGCAATCGCCACTTTATTTCTTTTTTTCCTCTTCGGAATTTAAAGCTTGTCGTCAAAATGACTGGTTTTGTTGAAAGTGTTCGTTCAGGACACGAACAGAGTGAGATTTGATGCCCGTCAGGGCTGTGTCAAAGTAAAATGCAAAAAGGTGCCGGTATCACTCATTCATGCTAACTCTGTCACACATTATACATGTCCCTTGTTGCATATTTGAAAGAAGGTGTTATGTTAGCTTAGAAATACAAGATCCCTCAGTGTGCTGTAGATGCCGAACCGATCATGAAAGAAAAAGAAAAAAAAAACAAGAAAGGGGCTCACGGCGGAGGAGTCGGGAGATGGAGAAAAAGGCGAGTAAGACCACAAGACTCTACAGAGCGAAAGACGTGCTCGAGTACTCCTTGTAAATATGTAAATACAGTCTTGCTAGAAGTTTCACAAAGAGTCTTGTAATGCAGATCATTCACATTCCATAACACTCCTGTTTTTACTGTCGAGGACCGATCAGATGGGTAAATGCAGCTATGAAATCAGCTGTTTTCTTGGACATGTCTTCGCAGGGGTTTTTGCAGGCATCTTTACATACCTTTACAGCCATACGTCTAGCTTAGTTATGGGACTGCAAACATCCATGCAGCTTTACCTATTGCCCTTACATGGATCCTTATCCTCATAAACAGGCCTTGAACTACACTGCAGTTGTTCTTGTTACTTACAAGCAAAACGCCTCCTACAGCCTTGCTTACTGGTCATTGCCTACTCAGTTCCCTGTTACCCTTATGAACAGGGCTTCAGCTACCTTCACAGTTGTTCTAGTTAGTTATGAGCGCTACGGCTTGAGGTGTCCTCTGCTAAACTTTGAGGGTGTGTTTTCGGATGCGCAGGTATGTGTCCTGTGTGGTGGGCTGTCCCTACGAGGGCCTGGTGGCCCCTGAGGTGGTGGCCAAAGGTGGCCGGCATGCTGTACAGGAGCAGGGTGCTACGAGATCTCCCTGGGGGACACCATCGGGGTCGGCACCCCTGGCACCATGAGGCCCATGCTGCAGGCGGTTCTGCAACAGGTGAGCTTTCCCTTTGTGGACACTCTCTGTCTCTTTCATGCTGTGAAGGATTTGACTCCTCATGTGAAATAACACTTGAGACTGTGGTGGAAGAAATCGGAAACTTTTTAGTAGAAGGAACAGACACAGAAAGAGACGTCTCAAACTCAGCTAACTGGTTTATTTCTCGACCATCCTATATATACCCACGAAGCCCTTCCCAACCACACTCTACGCAGAAATCTCCTTTGTTGAAAACAGTTTCAAATGGAGAGAACGTACATGACACACAAAGAGATCAAGGTGGTGTGGTTTTGGTGCTACTGTTTAGGATAGTTTGGCACCTTTCTTTCAAGGTCACTGCAATGCCCTGCAGTGTCCTCGTGTTATATATGCTGTCGTCGACAATTTTATCAAGTTCATTGCCATGTCCCGAGGTGTCCTGCAGATAAGGGCCTCTTTGTCTGTACGTGCGCTTGATCTCTTTGTGTGTCATGCATGTTCTCTCCATTTGGAACTGTTTTCAACAAAGGAGATTTCTGCGTAGAGTGTGGTTGGGAAGGGCTTCGTGGGTATATATAGGATGGTCGAGAAATAAACCAGTTAGCTGAGTTTGAGACGTCCCTTTCTGTGTCTGTTCCTTCTACTAAAAAGTTTCCAATTTCTTCCACCACAGTCTCAGGTGTTATATGACATGATTAGCTATCACCAGCTCGCCTGCACACTCACTGTCTTTTCATTTGACTCCTGTTGCTCATGTTTCCAACCGAAGATTCTTTAAACTTGCTTTTTTATTTTTAAAGTAGGGAATGCTTTATTAATGAAAGTCGCTACGACCAGAAATTTGTCATTCTGTGCTTTCATGCATGCTCCATGGCAGTGGCGTCACGAGGGTCAACGGCACCCAAGGCGGCAGCCCACCGCGACCCCCCCCCCCCGGCTCTCGCGTGTCCCGCCACGACCTCCCCCCCCCCGCTGTGGCCCGCCGCGACCCCCCCCCTGCACCCTTGGCCGGTCCGCCCCCCCCTTGTGACGCCACTGCTCCATGGCACATTATGTGGCGGTCACTTGTTGCACGATGTCCCATGGCACCATGAGTTGACATCATAATGTCGCATAATGTTTAATGTCTTCTAGACCAGTTTATACTATTGCTTCTTAATACTGCATTTTATGCATTATAGTACTCTTGTAGGTGAAGGATTGCCACCAATATTTTTTGCCTAACAAGTTTTTTATTTCTTTACTTGTGAGTAGACAAACCAGTAATAAGGCCCGTCTATACAGTAATAAGGCCCGTCGTTGTGCCAGCGAAGTGCTCACAAAGCGTCGCTCTCGTCTCATACCAGGTTCCCGCCAGCGCACTAGCGGTTCACTGCCACGACACCTACGGCCAGGCGTTGGCCAACATTCTGACTGCCATGGCCATGGGCATAGCGACCGTGGACAGCTCTGTGGCCGGCCTCGGCGGGTGCCCGTACGCCAAGGGGCCTCCGGAAACGTGGCCACCGAGGACGTGCTCTACATGCTCCATGGCATGGGGATACCCACTGTGAGTGCCCTCTCTGCCTGCCTCAAATGGTGCGGGACACGTTTACGGCGACGGCCGTTTTGGGTCGTCGTCATCGCGTCGTGTTACTGTGACATCACATGACTTCACAGTGTCACATGACTATGCTGGTATAATCACGTGACGCATGTCTATCCAGGTAGTTGTATAGTTTTAGATCGGCATGCTTACTCTCTGAGCAGACATTGGTGATGGTCCCTCCACGTGAGGTGCAATATGCACAAGGAGACATTGGAGTATGATAAGGTGTCGTCGCTGCCACTTTACCGTGGATTCACGCGGGACTGCTAATTTTTCTCAAGACATTCCAGGATTTTTTTTTATGAAGCACAGCTTTGCATACATTGCGATTACTATTTGCCTAAAAACCCTGCTGGCTACTCTGGCCGCTGGTAGTGTATATTAGTACTCGTGGCCTTTGATGAAGTCTGGACACATTGCAGCAAAATTTAAAGTTGGAGGTTAAAAACAAGTTCAACTTGAATTTCTAGCATGAGTATTGCTACACTTTCATTGCTGTTCTAAAGCAACGGTAGTATAAAGTATGCAAGCGGATGCTTCCAGACTTTCTGCTGGGACGGTACTGCTCCCGAGGATGGTCGAGTGTTCTGGAAAGGTTCCAACAGTAGTGAAAAAGATTGAAGCGCAGCTTTTAATTCAATCATATATGCGCGAGATATTCATTATTTATTTGTTAATTTAGCTGGGTACCAAATTTCACTTTGCTACTTCCAGGTGAAGGCATAAGTGTATTTTTTGTAGAACTCTCAAGAACTTTCGTTGACATGCTGTCATTTCTTTTTCTTTCTCAAAGGGTGTGGATCTGCAGAAGGTGATTGGTGCAGGAGAGTTCATCTGCAAGGCTCTGAACAGGCCGAACAACTCCAAAGTGGCCCGTGCCCTCAGCCGACTTTAGCCGAACCACCTACCGTTCCGTCTGCATGCTCTCGCACCTACCTAGGGGAGGGATGATTCCGAGCGTTTTAATATTTATGACAAGCTTTAAGCTTATTTATTGATGGGATGAGGCGATTTAACTTATTGTACAACTGAGGACTGAGATGAAGGTTTTGGAAGATGTGCTTTGGCAGGAGCCGCTATTGCGAATGTTTTCTGCCAACGAGCGACGTTTGCAGCAATACGTTACGAAAGAATGTGCGAGCGTCTCCTTGGATTGTGGTGTTTTGTTTTGTTTATTTATTACGGCACAGAGAACATGTGTGCATGACGCGATGGCTCTCTGGCATTCCATTTTGAGTCAGGCTGCCAATTTTACTGTCTATGCTTCGACAATCTGGGCTCTACAGAGTTCACTCCTTTGTACATACTGTATAGGATTTTATGTTTGAATAAATTAAAGATAAAATGTTATGGTCTGTCTTTATTGCAAGTTATTTTATTGATTGCGCTATTGCTTTGTTGAATACATAGCAATCGCTTGATTCCTCTGTTGTGCTCAGTTTTCGTAGTCGCAGCCATCTAGAAGTGGCGATACTTTTGCGTAAAGACACTTTCTCTCCCAACCAGTCCTGCAAAGAGAAAGTTTGTCCACATTAATGTGTGTGTAGACGATCAATGGTTTAACGCATACCAATACTTGAAGCCCCATTGGCGCAGTATCATGGACGCGCAGCGAATGTCATCTTCAAGGTACTCGTCCAGGAAGGCTGTGAATTAATATGCAAATATTTATTGTTACCTTCCACTGTCGAATAATTCCAGCCTCTACTCGTATAACTTTAATATATAGTTTCTAATTGAAAAGTAAATGAGCCAACCAACCTACCATCGCATAGTTCGTGACAGCGACCATTCCGTACCCCTGGAACATACTTGTCATAGCAGGAAAAGTAGCTTGTTAGCTGGAGAATATTGAAAGTGCAGGAAGACGGTTATGTTCGGTAGCTCCTGTAGTTCGGTTAATGTAAGGTTAAGTGTGTTTCAGATGCAGGGTGAATACTGACTTGCCTGGAATATGCCAACAGTGCGCTGGCCTCCCTCTCGCTTGACGGAGAGTGTCATGTTAAACTTGCTCACCATTTTTGCGATGCATAAAACTGAAAAGGAAGAAAGGCTGTTCACTTAACGTAGCACCCAGAATAATCACTAAACGAAAACGAATGTCAATTTTCATTTGATGTGAGGGTTGCCAAAGCTACACTTTTGCATTTAGCCTCCTTGTGGATACGTGTGATGCAATCATTACAAAGACAAACATTAATTTGTCCCATTCGCATTCTTGCATGTGCTGATTTTTCTTTCTTTTTTTTTAGGATTACATGTTTTTGAGAATAACGTAAAATCGCTGTTCATCTAAACTTTCAATGATTGCAAAGGATAAAATCCGTACAGGTTAAAGTTCAGGTAAGTATGTGCGGTTATGATGTCGGAGACGCATCAACAGATAAACTGTTACTTACACTGCAAAATCTTGGTTCGATCAAAACCGGCCTGCCGCAATTTTCTGGCCAGAAAGCATCGATGAACTCGTCTGGCAGGAGCACGTGGAATAAGAACGCCAAAGAGAAGGACGACAGCGATCAAAAGACCTGCTTGGTCGGCATCGTGGTTCTCATGCCTGTCTTTGTCTTGTAGTCAAATATGCACTTTCGTGATTGCCACTAAACATTTACTTCGGTTGTTTTTCTTTTCGTTAATCACATCTACTCGAGGTTTGAGGATGACCAAGTTTGGGTACGCTGGTTTCTCGCAGAAATGTCCCATGATCTGCGAGGTGAGCAAAATGGCGGCAGTTGCGGCTGATCAAACAGCACTCGCCGCTTTGATGTGCTCTTTTTGTATATTGTTATGTCGGAGGCCTTTTTCCCATTTATGTCTAATTTTATTCGGCCAGACAGGATGGGCATTAGGGCACGGTGTTCTCTGTTCTCTTTTTACGTCGTGTATATACGTAGATGCGTGGCAGGGGCGGATTCAGGGGGGGGTCCGGATGTCCTGACCCCCTCTTGAAGTTGCGCATGTGTACAAATTTAGGGCGTGGGAACGGGAAGGGGGGGGGCCTAACATAGATACGCTGACCAACACCTGACCCCCGCCCCCCCAAGAAATACCTGCGTCCGCCCCTGCATGCGTGCTGATCTGCATCCTAAACTTGGTGCTTGACGTGATGTGGCAGAATTGTAGGGTTCCGTGTTTTCGGATAAATCCGAGGAACTCCGAAAAACACCTGCCGGTAAAATTGTTTGTCCGATAAACTCCAAATTTTAATGTGCCGATGCCCCCCCCCCCCCCCAAAAAAAAAAGAAAAAAGATAAACACGGTAATATACAATTAACTTTGAACAGCGCACAGGATCAATGGTCCCGGGAAGATGCCACCACAGTTTTCTTCCAAATCTCGGATCATTGACAAAAAGGTTCTTACCGCTTATCTCGTCAAGGTTCAGGACGAGATGTCATTGTACTTTGGGGTCACGACCAAAGCCTCTGTAGTGGTCTTCAGTTTGGGCCATATTCTTTGCGTTTTAAGAGGGAGGAGAGGTTTCGTTTTTGTAACAGTGAAAGCTATGGACCATAGTGATTGCATAAAATTGGGAAGAGGGGCAGTTGAAACTTCCCTATTACATCCTTTACCACTCCACCTAGCGTGGCCGCGGGATAGCATAGGATGGGATTAATATACGTGCTTCCCTGCGGCTACCTCCAGCTAGGAGTTTATTTGTCAGGTATCGACGTTTATCGAAGCCACGTATGTGTGCAACTTTTGCATTAAATCCAGCTTTTATTTGTCTTTATCTAGCGTACGTTTACACTCGGATAATATATATTAATTTTTTTTTTTTCATAGGAAACGCTGCGAAATTAAGCACCGAATTTCGGAAAATTTGGAATCAAACAAAAATAAACTCCTATAAAATCCCAATTTTTGAGGAAAAAAATAAACTCGAAAACGCGCTCCGAATCCGACGAAAAATAAACTCCGAAAACACGCAATCCTAGGCACAAGTGATGAATTGCATCAGTGGTTGTGGCGGAATTTTAAGTACATTATGTGTGCCAACTATTGGCCAACTCGCCCGTCAGAACTAAAGCCCCATTCCCTTCATGTTTCAAAAGTAGCGCAAGGTTCGTCGATGCACGAGGCACGAGCAGCGTGCAGGCCTTTGGGAAGATCATGGCGGTACAGCGTAGCACTGAGCTACATTTCAGACGCCATGAATTTCCCAGAAGTGGCGCGCGGCACGTGCCTCGAGCATTTCTACAACAATGAATGGCGCCACTTTTTCTGTCAGAACTGGTCAGAACTAATCCACATCCATGTTATCGTGACGCAAGAAAATAAAACCAAGATCTGACGTGACAAGACATTCCACGCGTCTCTTCAACGAAACTGAAACCTGCGCAAGTCTTCAAACAATAAATTCGATTATTACTACAACTCTTACATATTTGATTTAAAAAAATCGTTTATATTTCAAATATTAACGCACAAAGCGCATAAAAGGGTGTATCTTATACATTAGCAAATCTCAGCCTTTGGTTTGGCTTGGTTCGGCCTAATTTTGTAACAGATATATTTAAGTATACAACACTGTTTTTAAGATGGCGGTGGAGTAGCATTTTCGCTTTTGCGTTGCTTTCGTCCTGATGTTTGTCGCTTTACTGTTTAGTTTTACGATGAATTTGTAACCTTTCATTAGTCGGAGACATCTTGAAAGGTAATGTAACACTCGCCTGTTTTATATTTGACGTTCATTATTCATATTGCCACGCGCGTCGCCGGGCGAGAACGTGCGTGGCCGAACGGTTACCGCGCTGGGCTCTCGCGCGGAAGATCTGAGTTCGATTCCAGGTAGCAAATGTTCTTTTATTTATTCTTTCTACTTGTCGTTCTCGCGAAGTTCGAGAACTTTCTTGTCTTATCAAGCTAGGAATGTTCTACGCGGCGAACGTTCTAGGCCGAATGTTCCAGAAACCCACGCCGGGGTCAGTCTAGCCCCAGCGCTCGATCCTGCTGTCAGTTCGACGCCCGCGACGCTCTGTTGTTATCTTCTGTTTCCTCTTCGTTTTGGGCACAAGTTCGCCCCAGCAAACGTTTATTTCCTCGTGTTTATTGTTCTTTTGATCACCACCCGTGACAATATAAGTGCCTTCAGCCGTCTGACAGCCCAGACCGTGTCATGAAGCAAACAATCCGCTATCATGGAACTAAAAGGAACATAGGCAGAGTGGCGGATATTGGCTGGCGGCGTTTGTGCCTTTTGGGTTCAGGAATGTCAGGAAAAAGTTGATAAGTAGCTCTTCCGTAAAAAAGATTTCTAGTGGAGAGCATTCACTAGAAATCGTGTCGTGTTTCACAAACACGACATCGGCACTTTTTCGCATTTTACTTCGAAAGAGTTATTAGAAATTGAGAAAACAGCTTTCGGATTCCGAAAAGAATCAAGAAAAAGATAACGGCGATCGCTTGTTCCCGCGAACAGTTGCTATGCCCGTTCATCCTGAGGGTTGCTTGTTCAGTTAACGCAAGGGGAGGAAACCGAATCCCGGACGAAAGCTCACCACTTTTTTCACGAACCCGGACAAAAGCTCACCACTGTCTTCACGAACCCGGACAAAATCTCACCAGGGCAAGTTTCACGTGGTCCCTGACACGAGCTCAAACAGCTTTGATGCATCCGTGCGACCCCCAAAAGCCATGATAACAGAAATGTAACTTTGCTCATGGTTTGTTAAGGATTAAAAACACGTTGATTTACCTATGGCTTAAAAACGGATACATTCCCCTACTGCCTCCAGCAGCCTCAAAAGATCCCTGTGCTGTTTGAAGTGCTCGCGGATGTTCTTAAAGCGGTTCTGAAGACGCTCTGTTGATTTGCGAACCCTCTTCACCGGCGGCTCACCTCTCCGTTCTTCGATCAAAGCTGTGGAAACTAGTGCTTGGTCTTGTCGCAGGCATTCAATCAGCCTCCAGATGCTTGGGTGAGCGTGGCCAACAAGCTTCTGGAAGTCGTTCTATCCTTGGCAGGCATTTTTGGTCCTGTCTTCGTCTTGAAGTGTAGCCTCGTGCACATTCCACAGTTCTGAGTGAAACTCCGGTTGTCGTCGGAGCCTGGTCATAGCTAAAGGAGTTCTCGTGGCGCTTGTTGCGCCAGAAGTGATACGGAAGGGACCGTTGACGTATGTCAAATCAAAGTAGTCGAGCAGGTCTCCGATGTCGCCGGTTGCGTTCCCCTGATGTAGCTGAGTCCTTCTGGCACAAGCTGTGGTGGGAGGAACGCCAGGCCATCCAGCATCCCGCACAGCTTTCTGAGCTGGCCGTCAGTCTTGTACCGGTCCAAGAGTCCCAACTCCCGAACCTGGGAAATATTAGGAACAACGTGCAATAATCAGGGTGTCTAGCGACCGGGAAAACCGGGAATTGTCAGGGAAATTTTAATTACCGGGAAAAATCAGGGAATTGTCAGGGATATTGTCAAAAGGGAGCCCTGTCAGGAAAAATGAGCCGGAAATGCCATCGAGTGCCCTGAGCAAAGACTTGAGGACTTAGGGGCAGAAAAATAGGCAATAAATTCTGCTTAGAGCGGAGCGCGGGCTCTGCTCACTTGATGTAGAGTGTGCTACCCGATGCAAAGGGAAGAGCCGACAAATCCAGTCCAAGCGTTGGATTGGATTGAATTGGATTGAGGGCGTGACACTAGGCTAGATCCAGTTAGAGTTACTAGATTTAGAGACAAATGGGAAAGCCACAGACCCCAATCCAATCCAAGCCTTAAGTCGAAAGTGTGCATCTGGCGGCCTGTTGTTCGGTTATTGATGTGTGTGGTTGAGCGTCAAGATTTCATTGTGTTTCCGGAAGTGGCCTCTTCACTGGCGATGTCGGCGGCAAGAAAGTGCTTGTTTAATTTGGACTGAATGAACCCAAATATTTCGGAATATGCAAGTTGGATTATAGGCACGTGTAAAATGATCCTCACAGTGCTCAATGCTCAATGCCTTGTATTGTAATGCCATGGTCTTATCTACTTAACTGCCTCTATAGTGGTCAGGGAATTTCACCTAAAATTGTCAGGGAAAACCTGGAAAAGTCAGGGAATCTCAAAATAATAATTTGCTCGACACCCTGATAATGAACGGCTCTCTCGTAACGAAAGCAATCCTATTATCTTAGCATGGCTCCGTGAATGCTTGGAGAGCACATTCATTAGCAATCAAAAACCATGCGTTCCAGCCAACTTTATGCTCGTTTAGGTAAATGTTTTGGCATCTTTTCTCGGAAGCTCAATACCATTCCACACAGTTGTCTCAAAGTGGCAAGACGAATTTTGATTACAATATCAGAAAAGTATAGCTGCTAAATTTGGCTCACCTTTCTGTGAGTACTTTGGCATCGGTGGAAGAGGCAGCCTCTGGTAGTAACGTGTTCCCTGAAGACCTTCTTCGCGGCTTTCATGGCAGTGATCTCGTTGTTGCTTATGAAAACAGTAGGGTCCGGATGGTACCCCCTCTCCTCACAGCCCTCCACAATTGCTTGAAAGAGTTCCTCATAGGACGCCAAGCTCTTTCCTGAAAGAAGTGTGTACACCCAGGCCAATGAACTGTCTCCTACTTTGCTGCGCAGGACGTAGAGCTGCTTGAATATCCGCGGGCACACCGAGAACGTGCCATCCATATACCAGGTCTGGCTACTGCTTAACGCTGGAAAAACCAGCATGCGGTCTTGGCACTCTTGACCATTGTCATAGAGTAGAAATGGTTGTGTTTGTGCTCCTCCGGTTGTTGCCCAGGTGTCCTGAACACGCAGGTCCCTTGTTGTTCACGGCTCTGTTGGGCGCACCTTGCTTGGCTGCCGACGCAAGCCTCAATGGACAGTTTCCGGGTCTCCAACGTTCGCACGCACGTGTTCTGATGTTGCAGTGAGAGCTTCGGCGAGAAGTCGGCTCGAGGGTTCGGAAGTTTCGGTCGCTTTTCTTTTCAGTTGACTCCTCAGCTTCGTTGTTTCGGTCGTGCTTGCATCATTCGCATGATTGTGTTCGGCTGGGGATCAGTGCCGAGTGATCTGCAGAAGAAAGACAAAAAAAATTGATTAGCTTTAGATCTTAACCGATAGTTGTAGAAAAGAAGGAATCGAAAACATGCTGCCATTCTATGCAATAAAATTTAAAAAGACATATCAACATTTATCAATATTGATACCGTAAAAAAACATTGAGATACAAAATACTTCTCCATGCATGCAGGGACAAACCGCTGTAAAGAACGCACCCAATAAAAATAATGATCAAGTACTCGCAGTAAGGTGTGTAGTAATAGCTCATTTGCACCCCAAAGTCCTTTGGTATCGACACTGCCACTGGGTCCAGTCATTTTTGGAGATCTGCACATACTTGTAGCCATCAAGCAAAACCTTTTTCTTCCCCTTGTTGGACAGAGTTGCCTCCATAGTAGAAAAGTGTAACTAGAACTGCCGTGCAACTGCCTTATATAGCGCCCCAAGGCATAAGCACAGTACGTCGAAGTTACCAAGTTCAAGGAATTTAGTCCACGAACTGCAGCTTGGTGACTAATCCACCTAATGGCATGTGCACAGGCTGCCAAAGGGCACTTGGGCTTTTCGGTTTGAACTCGCTTGGACGTGGCAACTAAGTCGATACAAAAAAGCCGTCGGTACCTAGCTGCGGTGACTTAAATTTTTGTCCCAAAACGTTGCCTCACTGCCTATTGTGGCTTATCACGAGGGCAGGGCAGTGGGGCTTTTCGGTTTGAACTTGCCTGGGCGTGGCAACTAAGTCAAAACAAAAAAGCTGCCAGATCCTAGTTGCGGTGACCTAGATTTTTGTCACAAAACGTTGCCTCAGTGCCTATTGTGGCTTATCTCATCAACAAATTCAGGAATGAGCAGTTTCTCCGAAAACGGCGCATTATTCATCCCAACTGCACTGTTGCCCAGCCCATGTTTCTCCCGGTGAGCTTTCATCCGGGTAACCGAAAGAGAGAGGTGAGCTTTTGTCTGTGTCTGTGAAAAAATAGGTGAGCATTTGTTTGGTGAGCTTCCCTCTGGTGAGCTTTTGTCCGGTTACTGAGGAAACTGCGTTGATGTGTTAGCGTCCAGTTTATCAGGCCTCAAAGGCATATCTAGTGAAGTCAACACAAAGGGGGATCTGATACACAAACTTTGACAGTGAGGCATGCCGAACAACAGTTAAATAAATTAGAGACGAACAATAAATAACTATAGTCCGTTGCAACCTAAGAACGTAGGGCGAGGGTAAGATGGGCCGGGGAGGAGGAAGCAGATGGAACGCTTGGAGAAGATAAGGGGAAACCTCCTCTCTTTAGCGTTCCGTCTGCTTCCTCCTCCCCGGCTCGTCTTACCCTCGCCCTTCGTTCTTAGGTTGCAACGAACTATAAGTATTATCAATAAAACATTTTGATTAATAAAAACACTTTTGAGGTGGGCCTTGGGAAAATAGCTGAATTCAGTCTGGTTAGTTTCGTGTACAATTGTTTTCACAAAAATATTCCAGCCATTTTTACCTAAAAGGGCTGGAATATATATATATATATACAGGGTGTTTCACGAAAGGTGGACAAATTCGATATTGCGAAAACTACGCGTCGCACCAAAAAAAGGCTTGTGTCGTTTTGTCCTGGGCCAGGGGCCTATTTAGGAAAATTATTAAAGTCCGAGATAATTAAATTGTTAATTATTTTTGCGTAATTAACTTTTTTATTATTGGGCTTAAAGGCATCGTTTCAATTAGAAAATTGCTCAGCATCGTCAAAAAACACTAAATCAAGAAATTGCAAAACGATAGAAGGCACGGGAAGCATTTACGGCTTTCTGAAAAACCGCACAAATTCGACGGGTTTTTAAGTTTCGGTTTGTTATCGGAGCGCATCTCCGCCCGGGCAGCACTGCGCCCGTGAGAGATAGTGCAACCAGCCTCTGCTGCGTCTCGCGATGACAGCGCAGCACAGGTTAGTTGCACTATCTCTCCACGGGGCGTTTGAATCAATAGAACACTAAATCAACAAATTGCAGATCGATAGAAGGCACGTGAATCATTTACGGCTTTCTGAAAAACTACAAATTCGACGGGTTTTCAAGTTTCGGTTTGTTATCGGAGCGCATCTCAGCCCCGAGCGGCACAGCCTTCGTCAGAGATAGTGCAACCAGCCTCTGCTGCGTCGCGCGATGACAGCGCAGCAGAGGTTGGATACACTATCTCTCCACGAATGCGTAATTAAAAAGTTAATTACGCAAAAATAATTAACAATTTAATTATCTCGGACTTTAATAATTTTCCTAAATAGGCCCCTGGCCCAAGACCAAGACGACACAAGCCTTTTTTGTTGCGACGCATAGTTTTTGCAATATCGAATTTGTCCACCTTTCGTGAAACACCCTGTATATATATATATATATATATATATATATATATATATATATATATATATAATATTGGAGAAATAATTGAAAAAAAATTGATTGGGAAAGTATTGTAAAAAATGTTCCGTACAATGCAACAAGGCACTTTGGTGAAGCATCCATGACATCACCTTACCAGTAACAAGTGCTTGGAGGCAGTGTGACAGAAGTAATCGGGGCAATGCTTCGAAAGATTAAAAGCAAACGTAAAGCTTGTCCACGCTTTTGTAAGATTTGCACTTGACTAAAAGCCTCAAAAATCACCAAGTGCCTAACTCAAAATTTCTTTACGTAAAATCTATCCTCAAAAAATGCAACAGGGCACCTTGGCGAGGCGTCGATGGCGTCGCCCTACCAGCAGCAGGTGCTGGGTGGCCCCATGGGGACCGGGATGGGACCCCCCTGCTGTCCCCGCAGCAGCAGGGGGCCCCGGCTTTGCGGGGGCCCCCGACGCTGGGGAGCCCGTGCAGGCCCTGCAGCACAAGGACCTGAACACGGTGATGATGTGCCGCGTGGGGCAGGAGACCGTGCAGGAGGTGGTGGCCAAGGCCATCGAACTCTTCCAGAACCTCAAGGCATTGCAGGTGAGGGCGGCTTTTGTCGGGGTATGGCACCCAGAGCCGTATATTGAGAGAGTTTGGTCACTGGAAGGAGCAGGCGGGAGCCGGGGAGGGGCGGCGAAAACGTCGCTGCCACCAGCGCTGCATATTGCCCCTGTGATGAACTTGCGAAGTAACAATAAGCTGGGATGACTTGAACGGATTTGCGTAGCGCGGCGCAGGCATTTTTTGTTTCTGGATGAGGCTGAAAGTACATGAACGTATAATTGTAAGAGTTTGGTGGAAATTGTGATTGGAGGGTTCTTGTTAGGCTCATTGCCTCTGCTAGGGCAATATTTGTGGCTAGTGGTTGGTCGTAAGAGCTATTGATTAGCGCACACAAGGTCATTGAAACAAGTTCGGCCAATGATGTGCCCTTATTTCTGCCCTATTCTTACCAATTAATGACCAAGTTCTCTATATGTACGGCTGTGACATCACCCACAACGTGTCTCCAACTGGTGCGTTTGCCGTGCCCTAAAATGTGGTCCCTCGATTTCCACCTGGTGACGTCATAAAAGCATTGTGCGGTCGCCGGCCGCGGTCCTGGCGGCGTTTGGCAGTGGTGGTGGATGTGGCAGATCTTTGTTCTGCCGCAAATCACTCTTCGGCTTGACAGTCCACGAAAGCTTCCGCAGCAAGGAGTTGGGACGCTGCAACGATGACGACAATCGCGTTTGCTTGTGCCTTTTGCAGGAGCTTCTTCGACCAATCGCCAGAATCGTGACATCTGATAGCATGACGCTATGGTTTTTGCGATGCATCGGTTGAAGACACGTTTTAGGCGCCATGGTCGAGGACACTCAAAGCTTTGTAACACTTTGCCTTCGGGGACGTAGGACGTGAGTCGAAAACGCGAAAGGTGCGGGAAACGTGAGCCCAAAGAAAATCTTGCTTAAAATTTTAAAAGATGCGTGACTGGAAACTAGAGGTTGCTCGAAGTTTCGGAAGCAGTAAAACATCCGTTGGCAGCGTGTTTCTTTTTCTTTTGCTCTGAAAAGTGGCGTCCACAAGTTCTAAAATACCGTGGTCATAATTGGAAACTTTGTCGATCCATTTCAAGGTTATTTTCCACCTTCTATTGCATGTGCACTTACACGATTTCTTATGGGGATGACAGCATT
The DNA here is from genome assembly GCA_037355805.1 of Ixodes ricinus. Classification (NCBI taxonomy): domain Eukaryota; kingdom Metazoa; phylum Arthropoda; class Arachnida; order Ixodida; family Ixodidae; genus Ixodes; species Ixodes ricinus. The sequence goes on along the minus strand of JAZHYW010040615.1, from coordinate 37,398 downwards.
TAATGCTCGTTTAGCACGGTTATGAAGACGTGTGAGCCGACTCGGCATGCAACACAGTTACCCTCCACTATTCAGTACTGTACACTGCCTTGGTTACTCTGAAGCAAAGTGCTAGCCTACGGCGCCTCAAGCGGTGGGCACTATCGCTGGCCGAGGCACTCGCAATTTGACTGAGACTGAGACTTCGTTTTTACATCAAAGATTGTAACATGGTCGAGGTTAAACCTCGGTCTTCCATTAAAAGTGCCAACAGCGCAACAACACAAACAAAGTAAAAAAGAAAAAAAAGAAAAGATAGACGAATAGCAGTGCTGGTGTTCTCTGTCTTTTTTAGTCTTTCTGTGTCGTTGCACTGTTTTTACTTATAATGAAGAACCAGCTCGCCCAATCGTATACATTACTCAGTCCTTTGCTGGGGCACGCTGTCACCCTTCGTAGGTTCAACACGCGAACCCCACCAAATGACTTTTTTTGTCTAAACAGCACCTAAGGCTGCGGGCCAGTATTTTGGCCTGCAGAGGGGTCGGCGGACAGTTTCACCGTTGCAGAAGCTTAGCCAGCCCAGTGACTCCTAGGCATACTACTAGTATGGATGTGGGTTGTTGAGGCTTCTTAAGTTTGCAAAAGGGTGTTGTACCATGTTTTTTTCTCTCGAAGTGTAATATTCTCGTTCGTGACTTTTTTTTTTTCTGTTGGAATGTTTTTATTACTTTTCTGTCCACCCATTTGGCAGACGTACGTTTTCGAGCGCAATTTGGACGTAAGAAGTTTGTATAAAGAAACCAATGAACTGAGTGTGATGAAACTTCTCACAAGAGTGTTTTTAGGTGGGGCATTTATTACACCCAAATTTTATAAGTGTAGGTATTATTAAAAAAATATAAACCAGAAAAAAATCCAGTTTTTTTTTTATGCGCCGGGAGGAAAGTGGTTAAAGCCACCTGGTTGATGCTGCTACCCACAGATGCCACGGCATAATACGATTTATTACATTGCATTATGTTTGGATATGCGCATTCATCTATGTAGCCCATTTATGTTCATCCTGTAATTTGTGTTGTCCTTAAACTGCACCACCAAGTAACGTATGATCTTCAAACCTATGTAACCACCCTACTAAGGTTCTGAAAGGAACCAGTAATATTACTAAAATAAAATAAAAACTAAATAATAATGTGAAAGCTTCTGTGTTGTCTATCATCTGTGAGTAGCAACGTCAGACGGCTCTTACCGTTTTCCTTCTTGTGCATAAAAAAAAAGTTCTTAAAAAAAAACTTTCAGCTTTTCCACTTTGGTGAAGAAGGAAGAGCAGCGGAGCTGTAGCTTCTGTTCTCGGCGGTGGCTTTCCAGGCGAGCGATCTGCTCTTCTTTCGCAAGGGAATTTGAAGTGCTCGACGCAGTGGAACTTTAGGCTATAGCGGCCTCGCGGCGGTTGCAGAACCATTCGCGCTGCTGCGCACATCGCCCCTCGTTCCGTTCCGGCTCTTCTTCCTCCGAAGAAATGTCGCCGCCATCTATGAGCGATGGCAGCAAGCAGACAACTGGCAAACACAACACTCTGGACAGCTACTGCCATCTATGAGCGACGGCGGCAACCAGAGTGTTGTGTCAACTACGAGTGTCGACATTTGTTCGGTACCGGACACGATCCTGGGGAAACTAACCCTTAACAACTCCGCTGTAAAAAAAAAAAAAAAATTAATTTCACTTTTGTTAGGTTGGAGTATGATAAAAGCCACCTAAAGGCATCTTTCTTTAAAGTTTAAATGGTTTATTTAAAACAAATATTTTACGCCCGAATAGCACTCGGAAACAGCCTGAAGAAAGCAGGGGGCTTGTCAAACTCCACCATTGCAGCTTTTTCCCCCTCAGCCCACCCCCAATGCATACCCAGGCGAAAATCAGTCCACTTCCAGCTGGATTATGGAACTGGAAATGAGGTGGTCTGGCTGGATTCCAGCTGGATTCCAGATGGACCCAGCTGGATTCCAGATGGACCCAGCTGGAATTCATAATCCAGCTGGAAGTGGACTGATTTTCGCCTGGGTACTCTGGAAGTGAAATAAATTGCATTAAATTGAACTCTTTTTTTTGGCAGCCCCCGACGGGCGTGGCGTCCAGCATGGCCGGCCAAGAGGAACGGCGACTCAAGCTGCAGGACACGCTCCGTACGGTGGGCATGCTCTTCAAGAGGCTGCACCGTGTCTACAACATCTGCAGCGACTGCGGCCCCAGTGCAGGGAGCCAATACACACCCATCGAGGTGAGGGCTTGGCTCCCGTGCAAGACGTCTCGTCCGGACGTTCTTAATCCATGCTCTGCTTTGAAGTGAGTCTGTGTGTTACATGCCCGTAGAGGTGAGGGCTCGACTCTCTTTCGAGATGTTGTGTCCGGACGTTCCTGATCCAAACTCTCTTTCGAAGTGAGGGCCCGGGTGATCTTTTAGCACACATTATTTTTAACAGGGTTTTTTCACATTAGGTGCATTCAGAGTCTCCCATCTTATGTGGAAGATATCCGCTCCTGATTTGAACGTCTCAGACTTCTTGATGCTGGTATTTGTGTTTCCTTTGTAGTGTTCCTCGACTCTCTGCGATACTATTTAACTCAAACCATGCGTTTTGTTGCCAGCTACCTGTCTCGGATGTCTTTTGACGCGTTCGGTTAGCTTGCCAGACACTCTTGGGTGTCTTTAGCTGGTCAGGTATTGGAAGTTATCAGTCTTTCATACCTCATTCGTCTTTATTGCACCCTAGGAAAAAATGGGGATGTGCAGTAAAACCTCCAAAATCAGTCACCCCTTAACGTAGATCACGCTTACCAAGCAGCAACTTGGCACACGTCCTGTGATGAAAACATCTCTAACTTGAACACCTCCCTAAGCCGAACGGTCCGTGCGTGTTCTTGAAGCCTCCAACTTTAGAGGTTTCCCTGTAGACTGATTACTGAGCGTACGATTGACAGTGACAAAAGGATCAAGCCAAAAGGGATCCTGTTACATTCCAAGATTGAAATATTCTAACTCTGCTCGAGAGTTTGGTGGTTGCCGTGAAACTCTCGAGGCCCCGAACAACATTCACTGTCATTGGTGTAACTACCAATGAAACGCTCTTCAGTATAGCTAAATATGTACATCGACAAGAAAATTGTTGGGGAAAGGAGGCCCTCCTGCGAGACAGCAGTACTCGAGAATCTCCGCTCTTTCTCGCACAGCCCGACGTGACTCTTCAGAGCCTCGTTCCGATGAAGGACGAGGCCAAGACCAGCGAAGAGAAAAAGCCATCAGAGGTTACCCGCAGCCTCCAAGAAGAAAGGGCGAGGCTTACGGAGGTGAGTTTATGTCATCTGTATGCGTCCATTCATGCCTAGACTTGTGGAATACTTGGGGGGCCAGACGTACGGAGGTGAGCCTGCATCAACTGTATGCGTCCAGCCATGTCTGGAGCCCTGGAATACCAGCAGGGTTCTGGAACACTTTGGTCTGAGCCAGTTCCATGAGGAAGACATAAGGCACACAGGAAAATTTTATAATCTTATCGACTGATGTGGTGGGGTAGGGGTATCCTCAGGCAATACAAACCACCCTTTAGTCTAAAGTGGGCGTTCTTTGTTCAAGGAATTGATTATGGTCAGCGAACCTAGCATATCACTGATGCCATGCAGGGAGGTGGGAGTAAAGGGAGACAATTGTGGTGTGTGCACTGCCCCGAGTTAGCTGTGCTCAGGGAGACAGATACGTTGTTTCATTGTTGTCTCTCTTTTTCTTCGGTTGTCAGCAGAAACTTTAGGGATGGTGTCAGCACTTTCTGCTAGATTTCACGTGCAATACTGTATAAAAGCGTCTGTCCGAAAATTCTGGCAAAAATTGGCCAGCAGACCGAATGCCTAGGAAGTGAAGATACAAAAAGTTGGTAAAAATAAAAAAGCCCATCATGCTTCCAGCAAAGCGAGTAAATTTGTGCACCTTGTCCCCATGATTCCAAATGAAGAAACCAATTTTTTGTCTCTTATTTACCCACGAAAGCAGAGCTCCTCTCCTTAATCTGCGCTGAGAAACCGCATAAAAAAGCGATGCGGCTGTACATAGTGGGTGTGACGTGTGCGCCCGTGTCACTTCTTATGCGGTTTGGAACTTGCATAGCAGAAAGGTCGCACCTGTCAAGTAGCTTTGCCCTTCCCTTCCACATTGGAACATCAACTTTTATTTACGGCTATGGCCGTAGACACCGACAAGATGAGACCGGCAGGGAGAAGTTTCGATAGTCCCGCCACCAGTGCGTGCTCTTTACCATCGATAACGCCTTGGCGTCTCTTGAGCCTCGAGCGTGCATGCGTGAGCAAAGCACGGCAGAGTGCAGCAGCGTTCGCTTGCGGGGGTTGGACAGACGAAAGAGGTGCCCTGCCGCTTCATCCTGTCTATGGCTATAGTCCCTCCAATATTAATAACCTATCGGAGAGTCTGTTGAGTGCCTTTGGTACCGTATTTACTCGCACAATGAACGCACTCGCGTAATGAACGCACCCCCCAAGTCGGCTCTCAAAATTTCGACTTTTTTTCCCTCGCGTAATAAACGCACCCCAACTCGGACGTCAAAATTTTGACCCCCTCCCCCCCCCCCCACGCGCGCGAAATGAACGCACTTTTCTATCCTGGTGCAGCGAGGTCGCGAATGCATGGGCAGCGTGAGCGAAACGCCTTGTAAAAGGCGTTAAAAAAATAAAAAAAGATCCAACGGAAGCAAAAAAAAAAGCATTAAAAATAGCTCTTTTTTTTTTTTTTGCACAGCGCAGTCTGGATTTTGGGTCGCGCGCCGTGCGCAAGAGTTATGAAAAAAGAAGCGGAGAAGCCCTCGCCTAAGCAAAGCGAAACGAAACAGCTTGTGAAAGGCGGCAAAAAAAAAACAATCCACAGAACCTAAAAAAAAGAGGAACTTTTTTTTTTTCTTTTACCTAGCGCAGTTTGGTTCCGGGGTCGCGCGCAAGAAAATAGGAAAGAGAAGCGGTGAAGCCCTCGCCAAAGCAAAGCGAAACAGCTTGCGAAAAACGGCAAACAAAAAAAAAAACAATCCACGGATTTAAGAGAAAAGAAAAAAAACATAAAGAGCCTTTCCTTTTTCTTTTTTTGCACAAGGTAGTTTGGTTCCAGGGTCGCGCGCGCGCGCAAGGAGATAAGCAAGAAAAGCGGAGAAGTCCTCGCCTAAGCAAAAGCGCACATAAGGAAGAGCCTGCCCTCGCCTGCCAGCCCTCGCCTGCCTCCTCCTCGCACTTTGGAAAGAGAAGCGAGGAGCCCTCGAAATTAACGCACATTTCTATCCTGGTGCAGCGAGGTCGCGAATGCATGGGCAGGGTGGGGAAACAAAACAACTTGCGAAAGGCGGGGGAAAAAAACAACAAAAAAACACGGAAGCAAAAAAAAAAACATTGAGAGGAGCTTTTTTTTTTTTTTGCGCATCGCAGTTTGGTTTTGGAGTTGCCGCGCCGCGCGCAAGAGATAAGAAGTTACGTCGATTTTTGCGGGATAAAAGGTCCGTTCATTGTGCCAGTAAATAAGGACGCAAAAATTTTACCTCTCGTAATGAACGCACCCCCAACTTTGCCTCGATTTTTCGGGAAAAAAAGTGCGTTCATTCTGCGAGTAAATACGGTATTTCTAAATGCTCTTTTTTTTTTTTTTTCCGTGCGACATGCAGCAAGTGGTGATCAAGAACAGGCAACTCAAGGAAGTGCTGGATGCCTTGCGCAACATCATCTGGGAAATCAACACCATGCTGGCCATGAGGAAAAGGTAAGGGGCGCCTGTGTTTCGAGGCTCAGCAGTTCTGCGGTACTACCCTGAAACCCTTTAGAATTGACACCGCGCTCGTTGGAAGTTCTTGGTTGTGGGGGGACATGTGGCTACGAGTCTTTCCGGGCTTGTGTGGGTTTCCAATCTTATTCCTTACAGCAAAAGTTTTTGACTTCGTCTTAATTTTATGGATATCTGCTAAATATTGTAAGCACAATTTATTCCGTCTTCTTCAAGGACTGCAAGGATTACTTTCTGCCTGGTGTTTGTCTGGTTCGAAAGGCATAGATTCAATATCTGTGTGCTCTGTTTCCTCACATGTAGACCCTAGTCAACTTTTGTGCATGTTGTTGACTGTTCTGTGAATGTTTACAAGAGGTCGGTTTGGCTTTTCTGCTACATTACAAAGACTTTTTATTTATCTTTTTACTGTTTTCTTTCATGATTATAGTTTGGGTGTCTAGTACTATATAGGGTGGTCCAAGTCACCAGGCTCGATCTAAAATGGGCCGTAAGAAATCGACGCCTGCACGTAGCAGTCTAGACTTTTCGTCAGAGGTGTATTTCACAGATCGGTTTTTTTCTTGTAAAATTACAAAGCGTAGCTCTCTTTCTGTGAAAAATAGGGCCAAGAAACTTGCCAGGGTCAACGGTGGGTGGCGACGCAGACGACCAAGTCGAGTGGCGGACGCGCTTGGCGCTCGTATTGATAGATGGCGCTACCTTCTTATCGAGATGGTTCGCGACCATTGTGGTTTATTAAAATGAACATAATCTTTTTGTATTGTACCTTTGGTTAAAAAATAAATGCAAACAATAAAAGCAAAACTTAAGTAAAGAAAAAAACGCGTCTGCATAACAACGGCACATTTGCTGCCAACGAATTTCGTCTGCATGTTGTCTGCTTTGTTTCGCTGGTCGGCTGGACCTTCCGACGCTGCTCCCGACGCCATCTATCAATATGAGCGCCAAACACACCACGCTACTGGACTTGGTCGTCTGCGTCACCGCCCACCGTTGACCCTGGCAAGTTTCTTGTTTTTATTTTTTTTTACAGAAAATTGTAATTTTACAAGAAAAAACCGACCTGTGTAAATTTTTACAAGAAAAAAACCGACCTGTGTAACGGTCCATTTTAGATCGAGCCTGGTGACATGGGATACCCTATATACGGTATATAAGAGTGAAATATTGTGCTGCTGTTTTTATGAGCTGAATGAAGTCTACTTAAAACCTGCTTAGTGCCTACTAAAAGACGCAATTTCAGGAAGTGGGACTGTGTGTGAACAGCCCAGGCCTTTTTAAATGTCATGGAGACCATTGTGACAAATGTAAAAACCTACCGTATTTATTTGAATATAAGTCAACCTTTTTTTTTTCGGAAATGTTAAAAATTAAGGGTTGACTTATAATCGTGACCAAAAATTTCGACCTACATTCGCGACCAAATTTTGCGACCCTACCGAGGGCATAGAGCTATCGAATCACTGAGCGGGCGTTGCCGTACAGCCGCGCCGCTTCTTGTTTCAAAAAGCTTCCGGCGGGGCAGCCGGAAGGGTCTCCACAATCTTTAGACGTTGTTCCTGTGGAACACAATCGTGATCAGCTTTGATCTTGTAGATCAGTGGTTCTCAACCACTGACGTTTTGCAAACCGCTTCTGAAGTAGAAGTGTGTGAAGTAGACTTGTCACATTAACATACCCCAAAAACTGGATTGTTTCTTCCCAATCTGAAAACGACAACTTTTATTGCCGGGCTTGACTGATGAGGCAGGGCTTTGCAGACCCCTAGAATGTCTTCGCGGACCCCAAAGGGTCTGGAAACCTTCATTTGAGAACCACTGTTGTAGAATATGAAAGTTATGCTGTAGGTTGCAAGGTTGACTTTCTAACTGCCGTGACTATGAATCCTGAAATTGTGGGTTGTAGTCTGGATCTTGTTGATATCGATCTATATCGGTAGATTATGATTGTGTAGAATTCGGCCTTGCTGTTGATTTCATAGACCTCATGCCCCCTTTTTTTTTTCTTGATGTGTTGACCTGTCTGAGTAAGTGGGAGACATTTCTTGAACTGAGGATGCATGAACATACAGACTAGAGCTTTGGAATGGTTGTATTCTAGAACAGTACATAGGCAAGTGCCACAACTATACTTCGTTTCACCTTATGTTGTACCGCAGCGAAGGCTAGAAGCGCGAGCTCATAGCGTTGGCAGCTGCGCTTGGTGCACGAGAGCGTGTGCCGCCGAGATGTGCCCCAGAGCAAGGAGCTTGTGCTTGTAGCCTTTCCTGCGGTACATCATAAGGTGAAACAGAGTACTATAGTGTTGAGCGCATTATGCAAAGGATTCCACAAGAGGGACTCCGTCTGATGCAGGCACTTGCAGTTCAGCCACCGGGTATCATCCCTGAATCCACCCAAGTGACACCGCAGGAACGGCACAATAAAACTTGGGTTAAAAACCTTATCTGAGTTTCAGTGCTGCTGGCATTGATGGGTAATGGCACAAGACTCTGAGGTGCAGTGCATTCCATATTTTCTCCTGGAATGCTTTTGGGTGGTTTTGGTTGGTCACCTTGAAATTAGGTAAGAACTGTTTTGGTGCTTTGGTAACAACTTGGGTGTATGTGTGTCGGTGATTTTTAGATACAAACCAGCAGTAGCCTCACTGGCACATTTAGCTAATTTGAAGCTTTTTTTTTTTTTTTACTTTAATGAAATTAAGATTGAAAAATGGGCTAATTGGTATATCATTGGATGGAAGCGCCGAACAAACAGGGACGAAGGAGTACTACACCTGACAGTTAAACAGAGTTCTTCTTTCTATGCGAGCAGCCAAATAGGCGGTATGTTTTTGTGTGTTTTTTTCAATAAACCTTCAGTTGTGAGTGTGCCACATCTTTTTTCTTCTTCTTCGCCCCTGTTTGTTGGGTGCTTTTGTCCACCTATAATTATATTATGCCATTTAATCATGGCCTGCTGATAAGATAGGCACTCACCCTTCTGACCATCCAACCAAACATGTTGATACATCATTCATGACACTGGTTCTACATCAGCATTGAGAACTCAACCTTCCTTGAATGAGGGGTATGGTCCCAGTCTGATCTAGTTTAAATCGAGTTAAGGCTCATGATATTTTGCACAACAAGAGAGGGAAAGGAAATCGAGCCTTTCTCTGTTATTAGACTTTTGTCTTGTGAAACCTTGGACTCTTCACCTTCTCCCTTAAAAATTTCTTGCAATACTGCAAAAGAGCAACGCTAAACCCAAAAAGACTTTTTTCTTATGTTGACCAAGTTTCAAAGTTCTTTTCATAGTTTGCCCTTTGCAATGCTGCACCTACTAATTCTCGAGAAAGGGTGGAGATTGCTCAAAGTTCTGGGAAACGTCCGGAAATACAGCATTAAGATACAAGTGAACATTTGTAAAATGGCACCATATTGTATTGGAGATGATGGAATCTTTTTATTGGCACGGAGTGTGCATCTGTTTTTAAGTAGAGCATGCAGAAGCTCATAGTCTCCACATACAGAATTACACGATTCAAGTACAAAGCACCTATAAAGGTTAGGGCTCAAAAATGCACTCTGTGCAGGGATAGTGAACATATGAATGTAGGTAATGCTCAGTATACCATGGCACATCATTCTTAGTGATCTAGACATTATTGGTGCTTACGAAGAAAGCCTGCATGGGAGTTTTTGTATAGAAATGGCTCTTATATGCAGAGAAACTAGGTACCTGTAACGATTTATTGCGTGACTTAAAACACCGGCGACATTGAGTGCAGTCTGGTACACCATGGAAGAGGACACCAAGCCTTTATTTTCGAACCTGCTAGAAGGGGGTGGAGAGGGGGACGAGGGGGGTTCCTTGCTTTGCATAGTGTTGTGTCTGTGCAAACACTTTTGGGCTGCTGGGGCCGAAGGCATTTCTCCGGGCGGTACTTTGACGCTTTTGACGACGTGGCTGCCTAGAGCAGAAGAAAGGAGACGGGGTGCCAGGCCGTGCCCCCGTCGGAGCGCCCTTCCGCCTGGCGCGGCACTGCTTGCTGCCGTCGTTGCGGAAAGGGTCGGGGGTGTCTTCTTGCTGTCCCCAGGGGGTGGACCTGGCACCTCTTTGGGGCAGGCCCCGGATCTTGGGAGGGGCCCACAGAGCTGCGGGGTCAGTAGCACCGGGAAGCAGCCCCTGCGTGGACGGAAGGACCTTTTCCAACACTCCTGACTGGTGGTTGTACCACGTTTTATGTGCTACCCTCTCGGTCGTTGCTCGCAACTTTCGCGGCCTATAGGGGGAGCACCGGTGCTCTATCGAAACGGCTGTCATCAAGATGATCGTCGTTGAAGAACAGCAAGAGGTTGTGTCTGCGACACGTGATTCTAATTCTGGGAACTACGAGCAATATAAGAGTCTTATCTCCTACTTCCGCGTCGGAAAGGTGTGATCAAGCACCTTCATTTTGAAGAACTAAGGAGCATGATTCTCACATCGCTGAGATGTGTGAATGGTCGCTGACAGGATCAAAATTGCAAGGTGGCCCTTCAGTTGTTTTGCCTCCAGCCTTGAGCTTCCTACCTTTGACAACGGCATCTCGTGAGCTTTCAGCATGCGCACACAGCCAAAGCACAATAAAAGGCTGCGAGCACGCACTGGAGGCAGGGCATTCGATTGAGAGGCCCTGCTGTTCTCTTGTCAGTGACTCTCCATTTTTTGTGTGTTATGTGAAAAAAGACAAACTCGAACAAAACAAAAGAGGATGATAGGACATGGCAGACAATCAACTAACCCAGCTAGCTATCTTGCCTTCATTGTTGATGGGCTCTGCTCATTTGTTTGCCTCCAAACCCACTAAACATGTTTGCAATTTCATGCGGCATATGTTGTGTCCAGTACACATCAAGCCAGCTGCAACTGCATGGGAATTACACTGCTCGTTTAGAGGATATTAACGGTGAAGAGATGCAATTGTATGAATTTCCTCCTCATAAGGCCCTCATCTATTTTTCATGTTTGTGTGTACTGTAAACGACTTAATTTTCGCGGGCTCAAATTTTCGCGAATCGGGCCAAAGCTGAAAATTTGAAATTATTCGCGGGTTCTAATTTTCGCGAATCAAATGGAGCTTGCGTAGCGCTCACATATTGCCCGAATCGTTCGTGGGATGTATTTTTCGTGTTCGTAGGTGATACGCGAAATTCGGGAAAATTAGGTCCTCGCGAAAATTTAGTCGTTTACAGTATATGGTTTTGTGGGAATGGTGCCTTCCCACCATGAAATGTTGGGGCTTGTAAGGGCATTTTTAGTGTAATTGGAAGAGACGGCAAAAGCATAGCTGTGGCCGACCATCACCAGCTCTTCTGCATTACCTGCATAGCTATACTTTCGTTTCATGCTTACAGTTGTCTAGGAACTTTCTGGTAATGTTCCTGTTCCTCTTAACAATTGCTGGTTTGCTCTACCTCAGCATTGCAGCAGCCAAACTATGTATAGTATTGGTGGATTACAATGACTAAGGCCTTCAGTGAGTCCTTAGCTTCGACATGGCCTCCACCTTTCCATCGGCACTTCTTATTTTCCTATTTTCCCAACTTAGTTTTGATGTCTGAAGGGCCAATCTCGTAAGCGTGTCCGGCTTTTCTAAACCCCGTGTCCCGCCACTTGAAACTGAAGAAATTTCAGAACTACGTCACCGCAAACCAATGGGGGCAAAGTTTTGTCTCTTTTGTTTTGCACTTCTCTTTAGCCTTCAATTTTGCAACCTCGAGGTGTCGCTGCATTAAGGGCAGCTTGTTCCCCTTAAGTCAGTTTGTAGGGAAAGCTGGTTGGCTGAGTGAGGTCAGGCTAGGTAGGGCAGGCAAGGTCAGGTCTTCTTCAGTCCAAAAACAGGGCTAGGGACTCCCGCACGTGAATGCAACACTGCAAGGCCGCAATGCTGCATGTCCTACGTCATCTTCCGCAGCAAGTGCGGGACACAAGATGGACATGAGTGCTACATCAGTGTTCAACTTAGACTCGTGTTCTCGCTGATAGCACACAGTCCCAGCGAACGCTGACACAACCCTCGTGTTCGTTCTGTGGCATAGAAAATTCAGCATTACTGCCTTGTGATCTACAGCGAGGACCGGAGCCGGGTGAAGCGCTTGGTGACGTAATGCGTTACGATCTCCCACAGAGGTGTCTCAAGGTGGTTGAAATATATCGGATCAAATTAAAAAAAAACAACAAGCCTGACTAAGTAAAAAAAAAATATATATATATATTTTTTTATTATTTACGGCGTTTGTCTGCTTACCGCGCCCCTTCCGACTGGTGCAACAACTGACAGAAGGCGGCAGCGGCGGCTTTTTAAAGGCTTCACCCTGCTTCGGGACCTGGCTGTAGGAAATGTTGGTGGGAGGTACGTACGCACCGTGACGCGAGAGAGTGAGCGTGGGGCCTAAGCCCCTCAGCTGGGGCTTGCGGGGTCCGGCCCCGCGGGATGGTGTGCCCCGTTGGGGAGGGCGGTGGCGACGTCGTCGTCGGCCAGTGGGTTGGTGCGCACGCTGCCCCGCCTGCCCAGGAGGTAGAAGGTCATGAGCATGCCCTTGCCCTTGACGGACACCAGGCCCCTCTGCTCCAGGCTGAAGCCAAACGCCTCCAGGATGTCCGCCGTCTCCTTCACCACCTGGAGTATATGGCAAGTCGAACATGTGACTCCTCCATTTTATGCTAAAGGCAGAGTCGCGACTGCTTATGACCGGAGAGGCCAAAAGCCGGTTTTAAAGAGATACTGAACTGAAATTTTGAATTTGCAAATAATGGATGCAGAAGCGTTGAATGCGACTCTAAGAACTCCAAGACCTCGCTATACATCAATATCTCAAACGGATGGCCGCATTTGTTTTTTGTTTAAAGAAGTTCGATCAAGCGAGGACTCTGACGTCACGATCTTTTTGGAAGAGTTGAGAATGAGTAGAAGCGGCCTCGCTAGGCCTCGCATCGGTTCATCGTTCGGTTGAAGTATCCCTTTAAAAGGATACTTCAACGAAATTTAAAATATACCCGTCGTGTTCAGTAATAGGCTGAATGTAATCCGAAATATCCGTAAATGACAATTGCACGTTTGTATTTTGAGCCTGATGGCTGTATTTTTCGTTATAAACGGCCCACTCTGGCAAGCGCTTGGGGAGCAGCCAGCGGAGAGCACGTGACATCCGGCGCAATCGTGACGTAGTTTGTCTCGAGACGACCAAAGCTGCGGCGAGGCTGACATCGTCAGGATGCGCTAGCCGTTCCAGCCACCGAAGTGGTCGAGGCACGCTCAGCGATCGGCCCACAGCAACTAATCGTGAAGTTGCATTTGCGTGAATTTCTGGTGCGGGTTAACCTTCTATAATCTTGTAGAGAGATGAATAGCGACGTCTGGGTCACATAAAAGAGTGTCTCGTTGAGTGGGGAGTTCCTCCCTCCCCTCTTCTCTTGTACTAGCTGTCGGGATGACGTTAGGTCTAGATCGTCACTACCTGTCAAGGTTCCTAGACGGACATTACAAACGAGGCTTTAGCGACATCCAGCAGGTACTCTTTGCTAATCGTTTAATTTGTTTTAAAATTCCTTTTCGTGTCATTTTTTAACAAGATATGGGTCTGTTTGATGTGATACTGCATTTTTGAACACGTTTTAGCCCCGAGAGCGAACACAAGCGTCGCTGCGGTCGCCGCGCCCTGATTGGGTAAGGTGTACCGTGACGTCAGGGGAAGGACTCCGCTTCGCGATCTCGTATCCGGCTCGCTTCTCTGTCGTGGTTTCCTGGTTTGGCGTTGTGTGCCGCAAGCACTTCAAGGAGGGGACCTCGTTTGCCCGGTGTACAAGATGCTGGGTTAGGCCGATACCGACGTGCTTCCGTACCTTTTATAAGCGTGCTTGTCACTTTTACCTTTATAATTGGGTTACGAATTCCGAAAGCTAAATCTCTCAACACTGCACAAGGCAATCGTGCGAGGGGCCGGTGAAGCGGCGGCGTAAGTGTTTCAGACGCTGGAATTCTGTTCCTTGCATGTTCATGAGTTAGAAGAATATTACACCCCGCTTTGCGGGCATTTGAAATGTCATTTATATCAAAGGCCTTTGGGCGGTCGACACATTAGCTCGCGACCCCGACTCTGCGCGTGCCACTCTGCATGCGCTGGTTCGCAGATGTTTTAAAGGTCATGGGTCTGAATACCTTTGAAGTGGTCGTGGAACAGGGTTGTTTTACATAAATGTAGCTTCTTCGTGAATTGATGATAATTCATACACATATGCAGACATGTTTTTTTTTAGAAGATGCACAATTATTAGAAATTGGTTTGTATGGTAGCAGGAAAAACGGCCGAATCGCCCCCAATTGCCTGTATGAGATGTATTGAACTGCCAAAAATATGCACAGCAACGGTACCGTAATTTTAAATGTTTATACTTTTTCCTGACATTCTTTATTCCAGCCTCGTGTATTCGGGAAATACACAGTTTAGTTTGAATTGTCATTTCCAATTAAAAGATACACTGCTGCAGGTCCTCAAAAGCTTCCTAAGCCTCCAAACTCCCTACAGCTGGACCCTCTGACAACAGAGGAAAACAGGAGGAACAGCAAGCATTCGAACAGCTGTCTAGTGGTAGATGCTAAAATGTGGAACCTATGAAGGTTGACAGTTTGCGTGAGAAAAGCTTCGGGTATTTTAGCTTCAGGGCAATTTGATTTCGCTAAAATCTTAATATTAGAGCCTAGGCCCTAAGGGATTAATAACCAACTAGACAACTTCGCTTACGTTTGTTGTACACTACTTGAGGGATGATATAAACAAGTCCACACATACTACCTGTGGAGTCTATTGAAGTACTATTTGGGCTGTCTCACTTGTGATTCTCTCTCCATAGACCAGACTGTATTTAACATGTTCCTCGAGCAGCACGCAGCTTTTATGCTTCGGAGTTTTTGTTAAAAAACAAAGATACAAAAAAAAACGATATAGTTTACATAATTTGCCAATTCATTGAGACCATTAGCAGTATTGATTGTGTGAGATGTAAATCTATAGTGATGCTCCTGCAATTGTGGCCTTATTTCTTCATTTTCATATACCAGCTGCGATTCATGCGTTGCCTGCCCTGTCGACCATGCCTGAAATGCTGGTTGAGGTTTCGCCTGCAGCTACAGGACATGCCTCAATAAAGCCACATATGAAACTTTACACTTCCTACGACAAACGCGCGCAAAAAATAATTACATAAAAACGAGCGCGCCGACAGCTAACGTCGTCGCAGCCTCCACAGGGCGAGCGGGGCGAGCCAGGGAAAAATTTTGTCCTCGTCGTGACGTCGCCCCAGTTCGCCGTAAAGGGGCGCCACGCGAACTTCTCGGGGCTAATCTATGGTTTCGTTTGCGCGAGAACGCGTGCAAATGATCAAGGAGATCAAGCCCCATGCTCGCACCAGCAGCTTTGACAGCGTTGCTCGTTAAGTATGAAACGGAGTATTAGCCCCGAGAGCGAGCACAAGCGTCGCTGCGGTCGCCGCGCCCTGATTGGGCGAGGTGTTCCGTGACGTCAGGAAGAGGACTCCGCTCCGCGATCTCGCATCGGCTCGCTTCCCAGCACCGGTTTCCTGGTTTGGCGTTGTGTGCCGCAAGCTCTTCGAGGAGCTGGGCCTCGTTTACCCGGTGTACAAGACGTTGAGTTAGGCCGATATAGACGTGCTTCCGTACATTTTATGAGCCTGCTTGTCCCTTTTGCCTTTAAAATTGGGTTACAAATCCCGAAAGCTATCGGCGGAGGCGATTCCGCCGATGAACCTTCCCGTCCCCACACGACAGAAGGCAATTTTGCGAGGGGTCGGTGAAGCGGTGCCGCAAGTGTTTCAGACGCTGGAATTCTGTTCCTTGCATGTTCATGATTTAGGACGATATTACATCCCGCTTCCAAGGCATTTGAAGTGGCATTTATATCATGGGCCTTTGGGTGGTCGGCAAATTAGCTCGCGACCCCGACTCTGCGCTGCCACTCTGCATGCGCTGGTTCGCAGATGTTTTAAAGGCCCTGCGTCTGATGATCTTTGAAGTGCTCGTGGAACAGGGTTGTCTTACATAAATCTAGCTTCTTCGTGAAATAATTATATAGTTTATACACCTATGCAGGCATATTTCTTAGAAGATGCATAATTACTGGAAATTAGTTTGTATGGTAGCAGCAAAAACGGCCGAATTGCCCCCAGTTGCCTGTATGATATGTATTGAACTGCCCAAAATATGCACAGCAATAGTACCGTAATTTGTAATCTTTATACTTTTTCCTGACATTCTTTATTCCAGCCTTGGGTATTCGGAAAATACACCGTTTAGTTTGAATTGTCATTTATTTCCAATTAAAAGAGACACTGCTGCAGGTCCCCAAAAGCTTCCTCAGCCTCCAAACTCCCTACAGCTGGGCTCTCTGACAACAGAGGAAAACAGGAGTAAAAGCAAGCATTCGAACGTCTGTCCAGTGGTAGATGCAGCACTAGTAGCAGAAAATGTGGAACCTGTGAAGGGTGACAGTCTGCGTGCGAAAAACTTCTGGTATTTTAGCTTCAGGACAATTCGATTTAAGTAAAATCTCAATTTTAGGGCTTAAGGGACTAATAACGATCTAGACACCTTCGCTTACGTTTGTTATACATTACTTGAGGGTTGATATAAACAAGTCCACAGATACCACCCGTGTAGTCCATTGAAATACTATCCGAATCCAGCAAAGGTCAAATGCGAGCAATGTATATAATAAATGTTCCTTGTTTTTTTACTTTGCCCCTGCACTTGGGCTGTCTTACTTGTGATTCTCTCCCCATGGCCCAGACTGTATTTAGCATGTTGCTCGAGCAGCATGCAGCTTTTCTGCTTCGGCGATCTTGTTTAAAAACAGAGATACAAAAAAAAATAGTATACATAAGCTGCCAATTCATTAAGACCATCAGCAGCATTTATTGTGTGAGATGTAAATCTATAGTGATGCTCCTGCAATTGTGGCCATATTTCTTTATTTTCATATACCAGCTGTGATTCATGCGTTGCCTGCCCTGTCAACCATGCTTAAAATGTTGGTTGAAGTTTCGCCTGCAGCTACAGGCCATACCTCAATAAAGCCACATATAAAAATTTACACTTCCTACGAAAAACACGCCAAAAAAAATTAAATAGAAACGAGCGCGCCGACAGCTAGCGTCGTCACAGCCTCCACAGGGCGAGCGGGGCGAGTCGGGGAAAAATTCTCTCCTCGCCGTGACGTCACCCCGGTTCGCCGTAGAGAGGGCATAGCCCACGCGAACTTCTCGGGGCTATGGCAAGCCGGCAGTGGTGGTGTAACAAACCATGGCTGGTGAGATTGGTCTACTTAGAGAGTTTGGAAAGTTCTTACATCGCCCGTAGAAAGCATTACAGTAAAAAAAAGTGGGGGAGGGCGCAAAGAATACATTATGCACAAAGACAGCATAGAAAGCACAACACCCAAAAATACAGATCTGAACAAAAGATAAGTGACAACTTCACGACAACATTCTTTCTCTGAAAAAAGAGTAATCGTAGGGTAGCTTTACCAATAAATCGGGCAGTACGTTCCAGTCGTGCACAAAAATGAGGAAAAACTCAGTACTTTAGCACATCAGTTCCCGCAGAAACTTCACGATTCTTTTGATTATCATTTACTTTGTGAGAAATGTAATGGGGTGCTAGGATGTGTCTAGATTTTTTAAGATACCAGGTTGTAATAAAACTTCAGACGCAAACATTTGAGTCTATGTTGTAGCGGTTTCCATATCTATAGTAACTGTTTGACTGCTGAAGTGCTCTCGCGGGAAATGGTAGAGGTTCGTTACATACAGTGCAGCCTGATTTTGAATTCGTTCTATTTGGTTTATACAAATTTGAGGCAAGGGATCCCAAACGATGCAAGGCGTATCTTAAAATAGGTCGTACAGAAGAAAACTAAAGAGTTTCCTTTAAGCCACGAGAAATGTGCCTAAACTTACGACGCAGGAAGGGCAACATATTAGCTACCCTTATAACGAAAAATGGCACATTACTGATGCATTTTAAATCATGTGCTCAAGCGCACTCCAAGGTGTAATGCCTCGGTGCAAAGTTTGAAGGGATGATTACTAATTTACTACGAAGAAATACCCACGACGACTTTTTTTGCGTTTCCTGGAAACTCGATTTAGGTCAGTGAGTTTGAACATCATCATCTCCGCATGCTTCTCTGTACGACACACAGTCGTCCGCGCACAGCCTTATGTTCGAAGAAATTTAATGTGTAATATCATTTGTATAAAAAAAAAAGAAGAGGGCTTAAGACGGAGTTTTGCGTTACACCTCAGTGACATCTACATGCAATGAATGAACTCAGTTCATGACATGTTTGTTTACTCTTATCAAGCTCATTGTGCCATCCACTGTAAAACGTTTTCATAATTGTTTAAGCTTTTATGAAGTAAAAGGGAGTGATTAGTCACATCAACATCTTTCTTAAAATCCGGAAAATGCGATCATAACGACCTTATCGAATGAGCAAGAAAGATCGCGATAAAATACGAGCAGTTGTGTGCTACATGATAATCCGCTTCAAAAGCCATGCTAAACAAGAGAGTAAAAAAAAATTGTTAAGATGACCGACGAGGTTACAATATAATACATGTTCCATTATTCTGGCAGCATCTCGCGCATTAAAGATATGAGTCTATAATTTTCGACACAATTCTTTTGATCAGTTTTATGATATTTCCGACTTTCCAATTTTCGGGGAGACATCCACTTTCCAGCGACTTCGTGAATATTATGCGAGACTGGCATATATTTTATTAATGAATTAATGATTTATTTCTATTCACAGTATACTGCAAGCCCAATCAGGTGGATCAGTAAATAATAAAAAAAAGACAAGTTCATTGGCGTGCACCGCTGACAAGACCGTTCTTCCCCCGCTGTGGAGTTTCTTACCTGAATGTTCCCTGCCTTGCCCGTGCTTTCCATGCGGCTGGCCACGTTGACTGTGTTGCCCCAGATGTCGAAATGGGGCTTGCGTGCCCCGATGACCCCTGACGTGATGGGGCCGTGGTTGATGCCTGCCGAAAGCGCGGCAATCGCTGATATAAGTATTGGGAACCCAGGCGAAAATCGGGCCACTACCAGCTGGATTATGGAACTGGAAATGGGCAGTCCAGCTGGATTCCAGCTGGACCCAGCTGGAATCCAGCTGGAATCCAGCTGGCGGACGAACACAAAACACCAACTCCAGAAAGTAGGACAGCGGTCTCTCCCTACTGTAACTCTAAGGTTGCTCTCGCTGTTTGGATGAAGCACACATGTTTACTATGGGTTGGTTATAGAAACCTTGTATAAAATTCTATACTATGGAATTTTATCGAAGGTTTGGAAAATAACACCAATAATAAATAAGAATACTTTATCTCGGGTGACGTCCCTGTCGTTCCTGTGTGTTAAAAGGGGAATGCCGCCGATTATTTGAGCCACCCGAGCAATGTTTTTTCAGTAGTCGAAAACAAAATTCAAATTTCTCCGCGCTTTGTAAGTGTGGTTCGACATCATCGATTCTCACACATAATTCCATTTCCGCAAAAGTCTCTATGAAATCCTCTCCGAAAAATCCGCAGGAAAACCTCCGCGGAAAGTATCCAGGAAAGCCCCTTTGACCAAAGCCCCCCCCCCCTTCTTCCCTACCTCAAGAAAGTGTTTATGGAAGCCTCCACAAGAAAGTCTACAGGAAGGCCCCTACGAGGAGGTTTACAAGAAAGTCCATTCAAAGCCTTTAGAAAAGCCTCCACAAAGTACGGAAGGCCCCTACGGGGAGTTTACAAGAAAGTCCATTCAAGAAAGCCTTTAGGAAAGCCCTACAAGAAAGCCCCTCAAAAGCCTTCAAGGAAAGCCTCTGCAGAAAGTCTGCGAAGAAAGCCCCTTCAAGGAAGCCTCCAGGAAAGCTTGCACGAGCAAGCCGAGTGGCCACAGGTCAGGGGTCCGCTTGCTTGAGTCTGCTTTCCCGACAAGGCTTCTAACTAGGTCATGAAAGGACATGCGTACCCATCTTGAGGACGAAGTTGTTGAAGCTCTCCCGGTTGATGTTGTTCAGCGTGTCGCTGAGAGCAAGCGTGAAATCCGTCAGCTGTGCCAGGTGGCCCCAGCGATCCTGCAGGCTGGCGCCAGCCTGACGGAAGACGTAATCGACATAAGAACTGGACACTGGCATGAATCACAGCTGCCACACGCGGATATAGTTGTACCGTCAAAGAGAAAAGTCATAATCGAAACTAAACCAGTCAGAAAGAAAAAGTTTTATGCATTGTGATTTTGACTTTATATGGAGCACGAAGCATCGATTCATTGGTTGAAAGCATGCGCTTTTTTCGTAAAAATGAGGTTCCTCGTCTATAGCATGGCCGACTTTCTTAGACATTTCGTGGAATTTAAAGTTTTCAATGAAACATCAAAATCCTAATTGATTTGCGTTCTATGATACACAGGCAATTACAGTCCTCGGGATCATTACGATCTTTTGTCCAAGCAAAGCAGGGATAAACACTTTTGCCGTCAATGTAACCTATAAGGGTACCGTTTTATCGTGGGTAGCGCCATTTTGAGAGCGAGAGAGAAAAGGGAAAGGGCTACCGGCGCTTTCCTCCTTTCTGATTGTGTAGAAAGAGGAAAGTCCCGGATGAGAGGCTCGGCCGGTGTTGGGTGTCTGCTGTGCCCCAACTTCGTTCGCGCTTTCTTTTCTGTTTTAAACTCGCAAACTTAATTAGAGCCGTGGTATTGGATGGCGACAGTTCCCCGGTCATCGGGACACCATTGCTGGGTGATAGGGTGCACGAATAACGACAGAAAGCGTCGAATGCTGCCCCAGGACCTATGTAGCTTGCATGGAATCCGGCAAGGCGAGTGCGGCTGCAATGTTTTTAAGCTCCATCGCTTTCCGCATGACTGGAAGTGATGAACCATTCATCAATTTTCGCTTGCAATGGGCCTATTTCAACGTAGCCGTTTTAGTAATCAACAAGCGATACACGAAACGGGAACCTCAATTAACTTTTGTAAACACCCGGAGCTGCTACAGATCGTTTTGCTGCGCTGCTTTTATATTGCGTTTCCGTGTTCTTATATTTCCTTGTCGATGAACGACGAAGACGTTCTACATGTACTTATATCGAAGCGCAGAAAGCCTCAAAGCAGCCACGAATTATTTTACTATTTGATGCAATATTTTGAGTACTAACCTTCAATTTCTATCACTGACACGTTCGCTGCCGCTGTTCCCCCCGTCCCCGCACTGGCGGATGCCATGACTCGAACAAACAAACGTGCACACTGGGCTCGAAAACGCAGATCGCAACACACGAGACGTACCCTGCAGCGACTATCCAGCTCTTCAAAGCGCCCAATAAACGGAAACAACCCACGACACTCCAAGGAGCGCTTTTGCCGGCTCTCTGGTATCGCGCAGGAGATCGCGATTCAGGAAAACCGATAGAACTACCTTTTCAACAATTTCTAGCCTCACCCGGAGGCGGAAATAAGCCTTCAACTAAGTGTTGTAGATGATAAAATCGAGTCAGTCACCACTGCAAATTATTTTTATTAAGATAAATTTAGTTACAAATTTTTACAATCTGAAACAGCAGTTATCACGAGAAAACTGGCACGCACCTTGCGAGCGTACCCCATGTTCATTGGCGGTACCGCGTTCGGTGCGCGCTCCATTCACAAAATGTTCCGAGCACAGTCGAGAGGATGGCGTTGAGGAAACGTGTTTTCGGTTTACAGACGCAATGCACTGCCGCCGAGACCAGGGTCGCCGATACCTGCCGTCAAATGTCGGTACGGCGTCTGAACGTCAGGGATGCTGCTGAACGGCGGCGATTCGTGACCAGCCTTCGATGTGTTCTCGCTCCGTTCAGCCCCCAGTTTGATATCGCGGGATGGATGAATGCTAATGGCTATATTTATAAGGGTCGGTAGCTCGCGCCACCTAGCCTAGAAAACTAATATACCATCGCCCTTCTTGGTTTCTGACTTTACAAACAAACATAATATTTTTATTACATTCTATTAAAGTGTGCGTGTGTAGAGATTTTCCGTGAGGTTACTTTTCTGCTCAACATCACTTAATCGCGATGGACCGCAGCGGACCTTAGGAGCCATCCCAGCGAAGCGAGCACTGCGTACAAATCACGTGACTACGCACACCGCGCATTGCTGCGTCTCTCCCGAAGTTGACGTGACACTCACACGGCATAGGAATGGCTCGTAGCGTACGCTGCTCTCCATCGTGCAGGTGAAACAGAGTACATTCGGGTTTCGACGGCCTCGATCGGTCCCCGAAGGCCGGCTTGCTATGGCGCGCGAGATCAGCAGCTTGTTTTGCGCGCGCGAGAAAACTCGATGGCGTCCATCTCCTTCACCGCGCACCGCCACATGTGTGCGTGTAGGCGACGGGGGGATATCCGCTTCCCGAACTGCCCGAACCACGAAGCGCCTCCTCGCCCGATCGGTCCGAAAGCCACGTGACAACATGACCTTCGCGCCATCCGTGCTGATTGGCTGCGGCCTTCGAAAATCGCACAGCCGTGCGGCGATATCTAACAAGTTGGACGCACGCCGGCGCCGGACGGAGGCCCCGTCCGACGCTCCGCTGCGACGAAAACCCTCGCCCTCGGACGTCGTTCCGGCGGTTCTGCACGCCGATCATCGGACAGTTTGGACGCGCATGTGCTCTCGCGCTTCATGTGGAAAGCAATGGAGCTTAGAAGACATTGCTAGCCGCTCTCCGCCTTGCGCGGATTCACTCACCCAAGCTACATGGGTCCTCGGACAGTATTCGACGCTTTCTGTCGTTATTCGTGCACTCTATGACCGCGCAATGGTGTCCCGATGACCGGGGGACTGTCGCCATCCAATGCCACGGCTCTAATTAAGTTTGCGAGTTTAAAACAGAAAAGAAAGCGCGAACGAAGTTGGGGCACAGCAGTCACCCAACACCGGCCGAGCCTCTCATCCGGGACTTTCACTCTTTCTACACAATCAGAAAGGAGGAAAGCGCCGGTAGCCCTTTCCCCTTTTCTCTCTCGCCCTCTTTCAGTAAAACGGTCTATATACGCTATCGAAAGAAAAAAAAATTGTAGAGCTATGGAATAAAAGCTATACGCGTCCAAAAGTTTATTTACTGGTTATTGATATTTTATGACCGCGTCCTAAAATATTCCCGAGGGAACATTGCGATGTTCGTTGTTGTTCAGTTAAAATCTCATTTTAGTGCATGCTCCAACGCGTTGATGTCCAAGAAAGTTGGGGATAAGGCCCCTTAGTTGGGATGGTTGTGTGCCCCGAGACAAGGGAATAGGGGTTTGCGTGGAGTAAGGTGGGTTCAATGACTGTTAGATGGATGAATGAATCCTGATTAACTCCACCAGGAGTCGCATTTCGGTCTTGTTCTTCGCCTTTCGCCTCTTCCCGAAATAAAGTGCCCGTAAAATATTAGACATGATCGCTGCTTGAGCTGAGATGCGTGGCGACTCCCTCGCCGGGGAAGGAGGCGGGTTGGGGGTGGGGGGAAAGGGAAAAATGATGTGTTTAGTTTTTTTGTTTTTTTTTTGCCCGATTTCATAAAGGTTATTTTGGAGATATATCACGCTGCCTGGTGGCAGTTAGAACATTGCATACGGGGGAGCAAATTGTCTTAGAACGGCGAGGAGATGAATCATACTTTTGGTTTCTAGGGCAGGTGGCGCAAGTTACCGACCG
The DNA here is from genome assembly GCA_037355805.1 of Ixodes ricinus. NCBI lineage: Eukaryota > Metazoa > Arthropoda > Arachnida > Ixodida > Ixodidae > Ixodes > Ixodes ricinus. The sequence goes on along the minus strand of JAZHYW010040615.1, from coordinate 13,814 downwards.
TTATAAAGAAGATACTGCCATTAGCATCCATCCATCCATTCATCGTGTCGTCACTGATTGGACACGAGTTCGAGCCGAACGCTGACGCAGCACTCGCGTCCAATACGTGCCCCGCGCTGTCCTCCGGTAGGTGACGTAGCCAAACCAGCACTGCGTCCGTGACGTCACTGGTTTAGGCTCCTCCTCGCTCAGCACGAAGCGTCAGCGCAGTTCGCCCCACATCAGAACACCGGTTGGTAGCGAGCGTTGCGTCACCGTTGTCCAATCAGCGCGTCGCACGCTCGTATGTCTGTGAAAGTGCGCTGACGGGTGGCGAAGAAGAGTGCGCAGGGGCAACACCGGCCAGGGAAGGAAGAGGGAGGGGGGGGGGGGGGGGGGGGGCAGCGGTTGCCGGCCGGGCTGCTTTATATAAATGATGTTGAGCGATATCGCAGGCGACGGCAGCAGAAACTTGACTGCATGAGCGCGTTTCCCTGCTCCCCCGCAGTCGCCCGCATCGCCACAGGTGTGCTCCGGTTGATGGATGGGCAATATCGATTTGGGAGGAAAAGCTACCCGTATGAATTAAAATGTCTGCAATCCTTTGCCTCTTCATTTAAAATGAACTATTTATACACGAAACCCCGGTGAGAAGAACTATAATAACAAGGTGAAAATACGAACAGAACAAGCGCTCTTCGTTTTGTCCTTAGCTCTAATTGTTTTTACGATGTTTATCCAACCAGCCCAAGAGTTAAGTTTCAAACGAAACCCGTTCGCGTTCAAGATGGTCGTCGTTGGAGTGCGAGGGCCTTCATATACCTAATTGAATTAACGTCGCAGGGCGGGATGCGTCTTTTCCCGAGTTTGAAACGCCGCAGTTTCTGTTGGATGAAACGTCGTTCGAGACGGCGGTCGCGAAAACGTCGGGGTGTTAAAAGAGAATAAGGTGCACGATGAAAGGAGATGCCGGATCGAGTGACGCTTCGTCTGCAGGTACGTATTCCGCCCCAGTGTTGGGAAGTACTTTAAAGTACTACTTGGAGTAGGTTTAGGATACTTGTACTTTACTTGAAGTACATTCTCCGAGTATGTACTTGCACTTTACTTGAAGTATTTTTTTCTGGAACTTTTCCGAGGAAAGTACAATTCCCGACTTCAAAGTACATTCCCCAAATTTGATTTTGTTAAATTTGTATCACTAAATGATGCTCTGTCAACTCCGAAGAAATACTGAGAGGGATATTCTACTCTCACCAGAAACGTGAGCAACCGACGCATCGCTCCGTTTGTTGTGGGGAGCGGCTTTCCCGTAGCTTTTTGAACAACTCTCGCTACTTCTCGGTCGGTCAGCGCAAGCAGAGGGGTTTAAGATATCAGGAGAGCAAAATTAATCACCTGAGACTCTAGTACGGAAAAATTAAATTTTCAAGTCGAAGTAAAAGAACACAGGAGAACGTCACAATGTTTTGAAACATTCTCTTTTGTTTCTTTTTCCTTCTATTTGGAAGTTCCTTAATTTTCACACCTGAATCTCAGGTGTCGCATTATGATTAATTACCGCCAGCTCGCTTGCACAATCACTGGTTTTTTTTGTTTTTTTTTTCATCAAGGAGAGGACACTTTTCTATGAAGGGATTGCTCTGCGGAAGCTACGGGGCTGACGTCATTCTCTTCCTAGTACATTTAGCCCCCTTGGGTGCAACAAGGGGCATCAAATTCAGGAGACGGACTTCTGAATTCGGCTCCATTCTAGAAAACAACTTCTCTGTGGCCACTTTATCAAATATTCGCCGCTGTTCTTAAAAATATAGGTCATGCACCCGTGATTGCCCCCTGGGCAATACATAGTTAAAAAAAAAATCACTGTGAAGGGGAATGAAAGGGCATCGTGAAAGGTTGTGTTAAAATACTTGTACTTTGAAAGTACATTGTATTCATAGTGCTTTACTTCAAGTACGTTGCGCCCGGTGTACATCACGTCTCATTTAAAGTACATCACGTCTCATTTTACTTTGTACTTCACTTGAAGTTACATTTTAGATGTACTTTGCCCAACACTGTTCCGCCCCAACGCTGTAACCGAAATGAATGCGCGCCCGTCGACGCCGGAAGCGGAGGGGATTAATACTTTGCCAAAAGTACATCACGTCTCATTTACTCCGCAGCGCTCACTTGAAGTACCTTTTAGATGTACTTTACCCAACACTGTTCCGCCCCACCCCTGTAACGAAATGAATGCGCGCCCGTTGACGCTGGAAGCGGAGGGGATCGATGCTGATAGTCGGGATCGAGTTTGAGTATAGATCGTTTTAATACCTCCGATAACGAATACGGTGTGTTCGCAAAGGCGTCAGGGGAGCACGCTTATCGTTATCGGAGGTATCGGACCGATCTACGAAAACCTCCCTAGTTTTTATTATTATTTCTCGTTTTATTTTATCACACCGGTGACTGAGCATTTAATGACTGCGCAAAACCAAACTATACATCGAGCCCCAAAAATCAATCATCGATAGCAATTATTCTCGAAAGTGTGGTCGGGCGCCTGCCTTCCTAACTGTTAAAAAGAACAACAATTACGTATTTGTGCTTTTTTTTTTAGCGATAAAGTGTGTCTACTGCACCTTTTATTGTGCCTGGAGATTGGTGGAGTCTATGTGTGTGTGCGTGTGGGGGGGGGGGGGGGGTATTTCGTTGCCTAAAATTGATATACCTGAGTGCTGTTCTTCCACAGCGCACTTTTCGAAAGCCAAGCTCTGTCATGGCGGACTTCGGGGAGCTGATCAAACTGCTATTCCGTCGTCAATTGGTTGGGTGCGGATAACAGGGGCTTTTTTTTTAAGGACACTATAGATTGATTTTACCTTCTAATCTTTCTATACGGGGTGTTTGATTCTAATTCAAACAGATTAAAAAGAAGAAAAAAAGAAGGCGAGAGATATACGAGTGTTGCGTAAAAAATATTACGCAACACCTGCGGGGGTAGAAGTTTTGTTGCTGTCTTCGCTGAAACGCTTCGGGGCGAGCTTAGGTTGCCTGATTCTCGAGGGAGAAAAAAAAGGGGGAAATAATTAGCTTCGTAGAACGAACGAAAAGTGTATTATAGCTGCGCGTATACATGATCAGCGCCATTTTGTTTAATCCCTGATATCGACTTCCGCTTCGTGGGCCCACAAACGTCTAAATGTACGACGAATGTGACTGCGACGGACCTGCTGTGCGGAGGTGCACATTCCTTCCGTTCGTATAATTTATGAAGCAGCCGGCTTCTGATTAGTAGTTCTTCGAGACAGCAGGTATGTACATGCTTCTGCGTGTCCGGCTCGCGTGGGTATACGTACGCCGTCGATATCGTTCCTTTTGTTTTCCCGCAGTCGAGGGAGGTTGTGCAGGAGATCGATCCTACTGAATTCCCTATGGCCTCGCGAACAGGAAGCGTGATTTCGAGCACGCAGGCTAAGAATAATAGTCCTTGGTCCCTATGCGGAAATCAAGTCGTCTGCTTCTTGTGCAGGGGGTGGCTGGCGCTGACGTCAGAACAACGCCGAGCTCTGATTGACTTTGATTGAAAGGATAGCGTTCTGACAGCATCGCCCCCCCTCCTCCCCTCCTCCTCCTCCTCCTCCTCCTCCCTCCTAATCCCTCTCCCCCCCCCCCCCCGTGCAAGAAGCAGAGGAACCTGCGCTTTGCAGAGCTATTTCTTGCGCTCTGGCGTCACGCCGCGCTGCGGTAAAACCAGCGTTACTAGATTACCTCAGGTGTGGAACTCCCTCAGGGGGAAGGGGGGGGGTCACCCCCCCCTTCGCCCCCGTCGTATGAAGCTTCACCTAGATTTTCGTTTCGAAACTGTCTGTTTCATAGCATGGCCTCCGAGATCCCGAAGCGCGCGCGCGAAGTATTCTCCGGCCGTCTTATTCGACTCGCTCCCCAGCAGTCCGTCGCTCGCTGCGAGGTGGCGATGTCCGCCCAGTCATAACGAACTGGCAAGCCGTCGGCGTCGCAGCTAGAGATCTGCACTGCGTCCAAGTATACAAGGCGGGCCAAGCCAGCCTTTGCTTTTCTTTCTTTTTTTTTAATGCGAAAGCATTAACTGTCTCATGGAGCGAGCCGACGTCATCAGCCGCGCCAAACGGCACCTAAATTTCCCTGTCTCAAAGGAGCGAAGTGAAGCCGCGATCTGAGGCATCCCAGCTTTGAAGACGCGCAAAAAGCCACGCAAAACGGCAGATAAATTTACCTCACCAAAAGGAGCGAAGTGGATGGTATTATGCTCCCATTGGCTGGCGCGCGTCATCAAGGAACGAGGCTCCCATTGGCTCTCGTGCGGCGTGGTTCCAAAAGCCGCCACCAGAGAAGCTCTCTCCATGGCGGCGCAGCGCACGCGGCGGCCCGGCGATGTGCGGTGGTGCGATGCGAGCCTGGCCAGCCTGGCCGCCTGGCTGGCCTCGCCACAGAGCCCGTTCGGGCGAACTCGGGGGCGGTTGTACAGCCGAGCTCAATGCGGCTCACGAGAGCGCGCGCTCGACCTTCAGCCGCTACCTTGGCAGTACTGGAACGTGGCCGCCCACGCCACTACGCCGCAGACCAGTGATTTCCCTACACACCCCCTAGGGGGCTGTACTCCCCCCCCCCCCCCTTGTTTTCCTGAAGGCACCCTCTTAATTCGCAACGACTCCTCTATTCTAAATGCCCCCACTCTAACCCCCCCCCCCCTAAAAATTTAGACAACCCCCCTAATTTCAATTCTCGGGAAACCCCCCGCAGACGGACTAAGGGAGCGGAAGAACGACATTCATGCTTTCGCATTCACAGCTCATAAGAAATGCTTAAGTGTCCTCGGACTTTTTTTTTTTTTGCGGCATGTACTTTGGAAGCGTGTTCGGGGGTTGGGAGAGGAACCACAGTGGGTGAGGAAAGGATGCTGAAGCATGTCTGTGTGCGTGTTTGTTTTTGTACGGTTCGGTGTGTGTGCAGCGAATGCTCCTCCAGAGCACTAGCGGCGCGGCGTTCCTTTTCGTCCCCAGCGGCGCCGCCATCATATCATCGCTTCTCCCCATCAACACGCACACATACGCGCCTACAGAATGTGCACCCTCGCAGGCGTAAATCTGTACGCAGGAGTGCGTGCATCCCCATTATGGGTGAAGAGGTTCCTCCGAGCGGTGCTTTTCCTCAACGATTTCTCGAAGACCACCGCAAAAGACGGCGATGTTGTTTTATAATTTTTGTTTTCGGTTGTACGCAGCGAGAGTCGGTCTTTTGTCCAAACCCGTCGCAACGTTTCCCTTCCTTTTCAACTGTGACACATGGTTTTGTTTACTGCTGCTTGTCATTTTTGCTTTTCCCGCCCTTCCGCGAGGGTCTGGTCGCAGAAAAGGACGATCAGGTGATTTGTTTTAACAAGCTGCCCAGGCCTGCAGATTGGTCCAACTAATAATAGCAGCAAAAAAAATAAATATTGCTTCAGCTTTGACTAATGGCTACCGTAATCAACTTATCTGTAGCAGTGGCAAGCGAGATGCCATGCCGCGCAATTTGTGAGCTATTCATACTGGGAAAATGTAAAGCGGCAGCTGGACCGTGGAAACTAGCGTCGGGCCGGGCCGGGCCGGCTGTCGGAGGCTTAATTAAAGAGTTGACAGCACTGATTTCGCCGTATTTAGAGAAGTGCCCCTTTATAGCGTGCCCAGCAAGAAATGACCATGGGAGACAAACTTCCAAGATAGTAACAGAGACGTTTAATACGGCCATTCCTAGTCAACGTAGGCATGACTATGACAGACAGGGTAGCCTGTCGAAAGAAACTGTGTTCGAAGCCACAGCATCGCGAAGTACTTCGCGTCTAATCTCCCAATTCAAGGTTGATTTTTTTTTTTAGATCTCATTGTTTTTTGCTTAACATGTTACACCACAAAGTGCCAGCTACAGAACGGGATGTGATGGTTCGTGCTACATGTGTCAAAAACTAGACGGTTACTAGAAAACTACCTACCTGTTGAATCAGCACCTACAGATATCACGAAGTTTATAAAAAAATGTCAAATTATTGCGAGGCGGTCGTATCTTACCGCCATAATTTTTGCCCTAAACGTGCTTATAGCCCAAGTAAACAACAATATGACCTGCATAATTTACGTAATAAATAATAACAAAATATGAAAAGAAGGATTACACGAGGACTGCACTTTTTTAGTATCACACCTTGTGCTCAAAATCGAAAAACTACGTAAAACAACGTGCCGGGATAAAAAAAAAATAATATATATATATATATATATATATATATATATATATATATATATATATATATATATATATACAGCATGTTGCTTTTATTTAGGGAAATATGTTTATTTGTTTTCTGTACGAGATAAATTTCTCTTCAGTTCTATTTGCGCTACAAGAGATAACAACGAGACAACAAATTCTAGGATTGTATTATAGAAGTTTGTACGGCCATTCCTGGTCAAAATAGGCATGACTATGACAGACGGGGTAGCATATCGAAAGGAAATGCATGAAACAACTGCACCGCAAAGTACTTCGCCTCTAATCTGATAATTCCAGGCTTGGAATCTGTAAATATACCAGGTTGGAATACCGAATAAATCAGGTTGGAACAAGGTTGGAATTTATAAATAAACCAGGGTTCTTTTCTTGAGATGCCATTGCCTGTTTGCATATCAATCAAGTTACATCACAAGGTGCATAGCGGGACACTGTGTTCTGTGCTACATGTGCCCAAAACTAGACGTTTACAAGATAACGCCCTACCTGTTGAATCAGTGTCTACAATTATCACGAAGTTTATAAAAAAATAAAATGGCGAAATCCTTGCAGGGTGGTCGTTTCTCACCGCCATAATTTGTTCCCTAAAGGGACATTGTATACATTATACGAAAGATTCAGTCTGGCAGCCAGATCTGAGTGCGTGTCGCCAGCGAGATGCTGACGGCCAGCTTCACGGATGCCATCAACGGCGTTCCACGCCAGTACAGGATTGACGGTCTTAGCACGCTGCTAATGTGAGCTCGTTTTGAGCATGTGCCCTATACATCGCCCTCAAATATGGCATCAAGGAGAATGCCGCGATAGGAGTATTCACTGCGGCCACACGCACGTGTGCGTGACTACTAAAAGCGATTCTGTAAGCTAAATAACCAAGTTCAGTTACAAGCGTCGTCGCACGCGCGTGCAAGATGGCCGGTCTTAGCAGCTTATTATGGGGCTCGTTCTGCTTGTGCGAAAAGTATACAAATACTGGCGCCAGTGAATACTCAGACACGAATGACAGTCTGACGCAGATTCGAACACGAGTCACCATGCGATTCTGCGCTTCGAATGCCTCATGGCGACAGTACAGGGAGACACTTGGCACGCGTCAATTCGGACCACGGATATCGTGGGGACTGACATGTGCAGGCTGTCTTTTGTATGACGTATAAGCAGTGTGACTCCGGCTTTGAGCAGCTTCTAGTAGAAACAATCACCAGAATATGACCCGCATAAATTGCGTAATAAATAATAAAAATGTTAAAAGAAGGACAACACGGACTGCACTATATAGTATACAACCTCGTGCTCGGGCTACAAAAACTACGTAAAACAACGTGCGAAAAAAAAAAAAAGGTACAGCATGATAACTTTTATTTAGAGAAATTCAATATGTTTCTTTTATGTAAGGAGCTATTTTTTTATGCGCGCTACAGTTGGCAGTCAAATATATCAAAAGCCGCAACATGTCCAGATTAATATCTAAAATTAAATAAGCACCACGTCCCCAGAGCAGCTGTTCACCGTCCTACCACAAGACACAGAAATCTGTAAGCAGAAGCTGCAGTAACTCGACGTAACAAGACTTTTTCTTTGACTCTTCTCCTCGCTGAAACCACTGAAACGGCGAATTCGATGCCTGGGTTGAGAGCGCCTCCCTGCGGAGAGACGCCGCCTCCTTCTCTTTTTCCGATTATGGCCTCTCCGCACGAATGGGATCGGCCGGAGAAGCGTTCGCACGCTTCGGGATCTCGGAGGCTATGTTCAAAGAGTATGGTGGAACGCCATCTAGACGCTTCGCTTCGAAACGTACGTATTCCATAGAATACACTGCAGGCCCCATAGCAGCCGTCCGGCGCGTCGAACGACAGGAAGCTAAAGTCCCTCGATGTTTGTATATCGAGGGACGTGACGGGAGGCAAGCCGTGGTGAGTGGGGGTGTACTGCTAGTTTCGCCTGAGCTAAAAATAACGTTGGGTGGCACCATAGCCTCCTCTATACTCACAAAGCCTGGCAGTTCGACGACGGAGCCATAGAGTGCCCGGTCGAAGATTTAAAGCGCGAGGATCTGGTAGCAGAGAGCATCTATGGCTCTGGGGGAACCTGGACTTCAGCGCACAGCTTTTGCAGCGGCGAGGACCCGAAACACACTTCTTCGCTCGGGAGAAGTGTGTTTCGGCGTCTCGCCGCAGCGGGGCGCCAGTCACGTGGCTCTCCTCTCATCCGTTGTCTGCCGCTCCACCTTTCCATTTCGGCGGCCTGCTTCTCGTGGCGTTCTGCCAAGTTTGTCAGTTCATAGGAGACTATGGTGGCACTGATGTCGACGTGGCGCAGACGCTTGACACGCGGATCCGGTTTCTGCTCACGCGCAGCACCCGCGCCTGATGTGGGCGAACGCGGCTTTGCTTGTAAGCGGTGTCTTTCGCCTTTAGTCACTCAGCCTAACAGACGCAGGGTGTGGTCATTATGAATGATCAGTCCTCCATTTGCTTCCTGATTCGTTCTTGGGCATTCCTATTGTCCGATGCTGCAATCTGATTGGCGGCTGAGGGATAATGAGGTGCTCGGAGCTTGCCACGCCCTGCGTTCCTTAAGTTGTCGGTGACTATTGTTCGAACCGATTCCGCGTCTTCACTGTTGGAGGCGTTTTTCTCTCTTTTGGTTTCTTGTTTGTCGTTGATAAAACGTAAATTTATTTTTAGAGCGCAGCTCTTAGGCGCCCGTTTCCGGCTTCAGCGGCGTCGCCGTCGGCGTAACCGCCCGAGGTCACGTGACCCCAGGTCACGTATGATCGATGCCGATGACGTCATCAGTGACGTCACTGATGACGTCATCGTCATCATCACTGATGACGTCATCAGTGACGTCACTGATGAAGTCATCGGCATCCGCATCGTCATCGTCATCATCATTGATGACGTCATCAGTGACGTCACGTGACTTCCCCTAAGGCCATGTGACCCCCCCCCCGAGGTCACTGGCCTCCGCCGTACCCTCCCCTCCTCCTCCTCTAGAGCTGCGCTCTAATTCGGTGTTACAGGGAGTTGTAAACGGCTTTCACTTTTTCTAGACAGCGTCAATGCAAACAGATACACATTTAGCTTGTCCGTGACTTCATTCGCGGCCATGGCGGTATTCCATGTGCAACGAGCGTTCGGTTCATCGTGCTAGTTTCACGCCGCAGAAGTCGTACCTGTGCGGCGAGCAAGTCGTCTGCTTCTGCGCAGGAGTTGCGGTGACGTCAGAACGACGCCGAGCTCTGATTGGCTCTGACTGGAAGGATAGTGGGTTTATCTCAATGTTAAATGCTTTAAGGTCTATCCCCCATTTTTTTTTTTAACCAGCCAATAAGAGTTTGACGTCGTTCTGACGTCGCCGCCACTCCTGCGCACGAAGCAGACGACTTGCTCTCCGTATAGTTCCAATCGGAAACCGGCACATAGAAACAACTGGCAGTAATATCCTCAGCAATAGTGACACTTGCAAGCTATGTATAGGCGCGCAGCTTCTTTGCAGTTGTTTTACTTGAAAACATACGTCTAAATAGAGAAATAAAAAAAAAATAAGTGAAAGACTAGAAAAGAAAAAAAACAGAACGAAAGGACACAACTTTTTACGCCGCTACGTGGGTTCCGAAGAATAGGGACTTGCGAACTTTGTTCTCTGTATTCCTCGGGGAATGGGGTAAGCTAAACACCATAAAACCCGGAACAGCGCTCCGTGTCCAGGTATGCGCTCCGTTTGTTTTACTGCGCAATCTGGACCTTTTTTTTTTTTTTTTGCGTATTGTTGATTTCCGACGCCTCACCTGTACCATGTTTACCCCTTTCTTTGCTCAACTCGCCGCTCCAATTTCCTGCCGTAAAAAAAATAGCGGTAACGAATAAAATAAAAAAAGCGAGGAACGTGCATATGAGCTTTCAGATACGCAGCTCCACGGGGAAAAAGGGGTGACGCTAACGTATTGTTTTTTTTTCTTTTTCTTTTTGTGATCGTTGGATTGTCTGGCCATCAGACCACTGGATAGAGAGAGCTTTGGGGAGCATCTCTCTTCACGGACGCGCATTAGAACAATGCATGCATCACAGTATGGTTGTATCGATCGTACCAAGAGCGTTTTCTCGACACGCCCGCGATAAGAAACAAAAGTCGTTCCTAATGGATATGTTCTTCGAAGGTCTATTTTTAGCCCCTGTGTGGTTATTCTGACGAAGACTGACGCTTATCGTCAACGGGGAAACAAATGGATGTGGTAGAGCGACGCAAAACCCTTCTTCGAGTGTGGACGAACTCTTCCATTCCGAATTCTTTCGAGAAAGAAGTTTCGGTAAAGGACTGTTTTTCTCTACTAAATTTCTCCTCAAAAGCCACAATAATAATCAAATAAAAAAAAATATTTTGCTTTTTGCGAAGCGCTGCTAATTCTTCCTCTGATAAAGTTAATTAAGATATGTATAAGCACTTAATGTGAGATTATTTTTTTTATTATTAAAACGTGCGCGTATCAAACGTACAAAGCTTTCTGACAACCAAGCGAGATGTACACTACTCACAAATTGATTTTTTTTTCTTCTGAGGTGGCAGACAATATAACATTAGTATCTGCTCTGTTTCATGGGCGCCGCCATGTTTGTTTATGCTGGCGCCATGACACAGTAAAGGGGGGGGGGGCGCGTTTTTACAAGACTCCGTATTTTTTTTTTTAGAAACTTTCGCACTTAGCGTAGTGCAAGAACGTCAGAAATGCATAGTCTCAAAGCTCCAAGAACAACACCGATGCCAAGAGTGCTGTAAAAAGCAAAAAAAAAAATCTTGTTTTATGCGGAGCCTTCTTTTCACAAGAGCCTGCGTTGGAGATCATTATTTGCCTTTTTTATCGCTGGGGGCTAAGATTTTGGGCACTGGTCTATAGACCAACTCAACTCTCTCATATCACGCCGCTGCGGTGGCGCTGCTGTCGGCGGTACTGCGCATGCGCTTTGGTCTATAGACGCTTTTCTTTGCAAACGCCTCCCGGCGGTGCTCCAGTCTTTGACGGCCCAGCGAACTTCCGGTTCATACGAAAAATGAGCAAAGCCCACCTTAAAGAAACACGAACACCCCCCCCCCCCCCAAAAAAAAAAAAGGGTTTATGCTTTGCCAGGTGATCAATTGTGGTGTTAGAAGACTTACCAATCAATATTTTGCTGCAGCGTCACGTATATCTTTAATAAAGTAAAAAAAGAAAAACGCAACTGCTCGAAACTGAAACTAAACTGACGAGGAAAAAGAAATATAGAGGAGAAAGTTATCGAAAGTCACGTGGCTGTGCTACTTTTTTTTTTCAATGTATTTGCAAATTTTTGAAAGCCAGAAACAATGGGTATCATATTTTTTCTCTATTTTTAGTATTAGGTGTGTGCCTTCGATGACCCACGACATTGATTATCTTTGGTGGTTTTTGTCTAAACCATAGAAAACGGCACGTGACCACGGAGAAGAGAGTGAGCGCGACTCAAACCGGCCAGTTCTCGATCGGAAAGAAAACGAATTTCGAGCCGCAAATTGTTTTCTTGGTAGTTGGGCAAGTGCGCTTGATTCCCTGATATTTCGGGATAATGAGTAATTTCACATCAAAAAGCACTAATAAAAGGAACGTGATCTATTCGCCAAGTCAGTTTTATATGTACATACGTCAGGTATAAATAAAAACCTTGGCGAGCATACATACCCTGTCAGTGTCCCTTTAACACCGCTGCTTGAAACGTCGAGGGAACATTTATTTAACCACCAATTTTTCAGGCGAACGCCAAAAGAACCAAGAAGCGCGAGATCTGTTAACATTTTTCGGGTATTCTTGTAACCCAACTTGTCTCCCCCAAGACGTTTAAATCGTACAGCCGAAGGCCCTCGCTGAATCTCCAACTTTGTTGTCCATGTAGCAATGTGACCAGTGCTTTACCATGGCATGGACAACTGTACATGGGACTACCAGTGCAATGTCCAGGCAAGCTCAACATGCTTGCAAAGACGGAGTGACCGGAAGTCGCTTGGGATGCAAGCAGCGGTTCATTTTCATGAGCAGTAAAATGGCCTATCGAGAGACATTCTGTGCACCGAAAAGCACCGTAGCTTCCGCACTTCCAATTGCTGCCCGTAAGAAGAAAATAGAAAATCCAGAAACCCTTAAATACATAGTTAAAACATTTTAAAACTTTTTTAGGGCGTGGAATGCTTATTAGCAAGGCACCCCCCCCCCCCCCCCTCTCAGAATTCTGTACGTCCGACCGTCCGTGCATTTCCCGCTAAATTTTGCGCAGAAATTGACCTCACCCTGAAGTCACGTGACTTGCACACCAATGCAGTGTCCACGAGGAATCTTGTGGGGAAATTGACGTCACGAGGCCTAAGCACCAATTCGATTTTCCCGCAATGTCGAGAAATATTGAACGTCACGTCACCTGACGTCCCGGGACACACACAAACACATTCAGTGTCCCCCTAGATTTTACGGGGAAATCGATGTCACGTGATCTACGCACCCATTCAGTTTGCCCGCTGAATTCAGTGGGAAAATCGACCCCACGTGACCTACACACCACTTAAGTTTCCCCGCTAAATTTGACGGGAAAATTGACGTCGCATGATCCATTCACCAAGTCAGTTTCCCCGCTAAATCTAGCGGGGAAATTAAGAAGATATAGGCACTTTTTTATTATTATTAAAACCCTAAAAATAAAACATATTGCATTTCATGCATTTCAAAGGCAACTCCGCTTGATTCCGAAAATTTCGATATAATGAGTGATTTCACATTAAAAAGCACTAATAAAAGGCACTACGTCATTTGCTTCGCGAAAAATGGGATATATATTGTTAAATCTTACTTTAAACATGAGCAGAAATCGAAACCGAAACTTCGGCTCCGTCTGGCAACATTGGCCTCGGGCCGCCAAGAACATGGCTATCACGTGGTACGAGATGTCACGTGATCCTCTACGCAACGACGGGCGGGATTGGGGCGGGCGTGTGCCAGGCGCAAGTGTCGTCTGCACCGCACTCTTCACCACGTTTTGGTGTCTACGACATTCGACGACGTCTGCACAACTGCGGCATCAGTCTGCGCACGTAGTGTGAACGAAACTCCGAGAGAAAATAATCACAAACGGTGAGGCGACGACGACGGCGGTTGTGACGCGGGAGACGGCGGGACCACGGCGGGGCGGCCGGACGGCTCCCAAGAAGCGCGCTGCGCAGGCGCGTTACGCCAATCACGTGGACACCGCTGAGCGCCGAGAGGAAACGTTGCTGACGTCACCCGTTACGCTTGCCCAGAGAAGTAAAAACAAGCAAAAGGGGGCAATGGTGATGACGTTTAGCTCAATGTTGGCTACGCCAACGCCGTAGCCTTGACTGCGCTGTTGGTTGCGCCTCAATTCGCCCGCTAGAGTCAGCCGATTTCGGCAACTTGGCGCGTTGCAAAGTTTGCCGGACCGTTTAAGAAACATTTAGACAGAACTAGGTCGTAATATTTGACGTGTGGTCTTCCTAGGTGATACTAAAAGAGGACTGCATTGTTT
>JAZHYW010040614.1:0-13853 GCA_037355805.1 Ixodes ricinus | reverse complement strand
ACTGATTTCGGTTACGTATTTTCGCTCCGCATTAAAAAGAAATTAGTATCTAGCAAAACTAACCTCCGATAAACTCCAAATTTAGAAGAAGAAAAAAAAAACTGTGTAAAGCACTTTTTGAGTTTGACGAAAAATAAGTTCAAAACGCGAAACCCTAATTATGACTCGCTTCCTTAAATAAAAACCCTGTTCCAGAAAAAAAAAAAAAACGGCCCCCAAATGGAAAAAAAAAGTATATGCTTTTCGTTTATGCCGCTATCTCCGTTGTCCTTATTTTGACAGTGCAAAAAATCATCGCTCTTGCTCTCACTGAAATGTATTACCCGAGTTCAACGCCTGTTCAGATACATACGTAGGGTTGCCAGTAACTCCCATATTTGACGCAGAAAAGTTCGGTGAGATAAAAGTTATTACTCAGAAATAGCCAAATTTGGATCTATAATAATAGCCAAAAGCATGCAACTTCGTGCAATTTATATGAAACGTTTATCTGGATGCAGATGCAAGTTTACCTTAAGAAGAGGCCCTTTTATGGAGCAAAACCCCCTCGGACGCTGCCGTCTACAGCCGTCAGCCCTCAACTCGTGACAGATCAACAAGACGTACCCAAAAAAGGCATCAGAACAGGGGCCCTAAGCTGGACACTTGGCGGAAACGCCGGCGAGAAATCTGGAGGCCGCGATTGGCCAACGCCGCACTTGACCTTGGCGCCGGCCAATCATAGCCGCCGAATTTCTCGCCGACTTTTTCGCCAAGTGTCCAGATTAGGGCCCCAGGTTTGCTTAAAATGCTTACACTGAGTAATAACCCTCTTTCACGCCCCCCCCCCCCCCCACCAAAAAAAAAGTTATACATTTAAAAATGAACAAAACAGGCAACGGTGCAAGCTTGCTGTTGCCATCAGGCAGCGTAGATCAGATCGATTCAAACATTTTCAAAGCACTCGAGTCATTTTGCAGCGTCGGCGGCTCCGAAGCGAATCGCTGGCCATCCGATCCCCCGCCCCTTTCTCTCCCCTCTAACTTTTCTTCTTATCTTCCGTGAGTCGCCGATTGCCCGAAGAGCAACTCCTTTACTACCCTTGACATTCGTTTTTTTTTTTTTTCGTAATCTTTGCTAAGGCCTTTGATTGTTACTCAGTTGTTTTTAAAAAGACGCCACAATAGATTCAAATGAATACGGCTTGTCAAACGTGTCAGTTCTAAATATGTATTCCTCACCGGAAAAAAAAAATCGGCACTGCCGAACGATGGTAGCCTGACAGGAGTGTTATCTGTTTCTTGCCCACGCACGGACCCCAAATCACAAATCGCAAATTACTAGCGCGAAGCAGCTCGTCGATCTCACCTTCCCATTAATGAATTAATGCTTTATTCACGTTAAAACAAATTTTATTGTTTTATAATTGATTGCTTTTTTAGTTTGAAATTTCACTGAGAAGATAGAGTATGCTTTCTTTTTTTACTTTGATGACCATTTACGTATTTTATAAGGCCGCACTGTCATATTTAGCGGTAAAACTCTTTAACATGTCCTATGATTGTAATCTGGAGTGATCATTAGATCTAAAGAGTATTATAAACATATTTTATAGTCAGAAATGGTTTACCAGTGTTTTCTTGTTGTGGACGGTGCTGCGTCAACTTTCATATGAAGCTTAACATGCCACCATGAATAGCATGGCGAGATATTAATAAAAACAAATGTGCAGTTTTGACACTATTGCAGATATTACGCATGAAGGTCAATGCAACCAAATAATCAATTTATAATTTAATTAAAGGGCCGCGATTAATCGGGTTAAGGTTTTTAATTGACGCCCCGCCCTACAATTGACCAACAAGATGGTACCTGTTCATATTTACATGCGCGCAAAACAGAATCTTATCATAAGCATTTTTTTTATCATCCCGATATCTCATGGGCAGGGAATTCTTCACCCACGCCAACTGCACCCTTCCTGAGGATCACCGACCCTTACTAAGTTAGATATGAAGAGGAGCATTTAGGTTATGCTTATCGACGCTATCTGCACTCCATATCACTATGCCCAGGGCTCTGGTGCCAGCATAAAAACGTCAGTTGTTATCGCTTTGCGGGACTGTGGCTCAACCTTCGACGAGGAACGGAGAATTCAAGGGTAATTTATCGCTGTATGCTCCTTGGCGTTTCTGCGTTATTGTTTAGTTCAATTTAGAATTCGGTGACTGTTATTGCAACTATAATGCATCATAATCCGGCAAGCCTTGAAATTTCAGAATGTAAAAGTCACACCTAAAATACACCTCCCATTAAAAAAATGAGATCGTCACGGGCATTCGCCGATTTGTTTTTCTGCGAATTTTAGAGGAAGCGTTGGGGATTTATTACACCTTTTACGTTTAAAATTTTAGTAACAGATATATCCGATGTTTAGTGTACCGATTGCTAGACGAACCACGGTCGTTGCGAATCCTTAGTGAAAATCCGCAGTGAGCCTCACCTTACTCGGATTGTATAGCTGGTACAAACCTTGTCTTATTATACAGCATGGTTATGAGAAGTTTTTTTTTTTTTTACTTTCAAGGTAAATAAATATCTCGGAGTGCAAAGGAGCCTTGCTGAAAGGTTCTCAATTAAATACACAATCTGAAAAAAAGAAGATGGTTAGTATTGAAGATCTTGTTGCGCTAATTAGATTTATTTTATGGAATAGTGCTCTTGGAGACTTGGTACTTCGATGATGTAAACGCTTTTAAATTGTCATACACACTGCCCACCTTTTGAACCGTACGAGGTCCCGAGATGAAGCTGCTTTATAATTTGAATGCAAAACTAAAGATTGCATCGATGGCGAGCCCATTCCCGAGTACTGTTGTGTCAAAGGGTAACACGAAGTTCTAACAATACGAGCAAATCGTATTATTTTTGCTGTCTTCTACTGCCCGCCTGACAGTAAACTTCCTAAGTGTTTTTCATTTTCAGAAGAATTTCTGACGTTTACAAACACAAATTTCTATCACCTAATTTCGGGAGGCGACTTCAACGTAAACATGTGAAGTGATGGGGCCCATAAAAATAGAAATTGTTATCAAAATGAATGGTTGTATACACGTGATAACAAGCCCAACACGGATTACTTTAAATCCAGAAACGTTACTTGACTTTTTCAAAACAAAATTTTTCTGCAACTTGTATTAAAGGGAAGCTGAAGAGCTTTTCGAAAAAAATGAGTTAATGGTTGATTCTGACGTGTTTGTGCCTGCTGAGTCCAAATATCGCAACCGTTTGACCCAAAATAAACCCTAAACGCGAAAAAAGCGAAGAAATCAGAAGCGATCGCCGCAGCGGCACGCCATTGGCTAGCCACGCGTGACGCGCCACTACGTCATAAAAGGACCATCTCGATTCTCGTTTGCTCCGTCGCTCGCGGAAGTAGCCGGGCGCCGAGCCTTCTGCTCTTGTAAATCGGGTTCGGCTTCTGATTTTTCGAAATCTTTCGGTGGATCCGAAAGAGGAATGTGTCCAGACGACCCTCGACGTGACAAAGTACGCGTTCCAGCCTTTGGCGAAGCAGAAAAATGACCCCCGCAGAAATAAAGGCAGACACGAGGAACCGCTTGCGCGGACGCGACATGGCCGGTTTCATACCTTCAGGAGCGTACTGACTGCTACTTATTGTAACGTAAAACGTTGACAATAAACGGAGTGCTATTGACGGGACGCGTCAAGCCGGATTAGCGTGACCCTCCCCAAAACGGTCGTCAGAGGACAAGAATTCTGCACACATCGGCCTTCGTGCTTGCCAGCTGCTGGACACGTGAGCGTGCAGGCTGCATTGTTCATCAAGGCTGAAGTGGTTTGAAGGGATAGTATAATCGGCTTCGGGCGACGGGAGAGCTTCCCCTGAGATGAGACGGGTGATGAGACAGGGTCGCCGTTCTGCCACCGCCATGTCCTTGCGCACGATGCGAATAACTGCGCAGAAGGTCCATCCTTGTGATAGCGGTACCCTCTGCTGCGTTTAGTTTGTTTGCCACCAACTATTACGCCATTATAGCTTTAGAAAAAGCGGAGATGTGTGCCCGGCGGCCCTTAATTTGATGTCGAATTTGTGAAAGCTTCCTGGGCCTCTACATTCGCATACTTCTACCAAGATTTGTTGACTGCATTAGACCACCACCAAGCATTATCATCGTCCGATCGCGTTTCTACGGCACAAAGAACCATTGCATGACACAAACTTTATACAGAAAACACTGCGTAACTTGTAAAAAAAAAAGAACTCAATTCAGAACAGAAGGTCGCATGCTTTGTAGTTTGAAAAAGCTCTCCTGAAGAGAATATGAACCTATGGAAGGAAAATTTAACAAAATTTATGTTTACATTTAAAAAATATGTGACTTCAATTTATCAACAACTGTAAAAAAAAAAAAAACGTTTATGCTAAAACGATTTGCACCGTGAAAGTCGCATTATGAATTGCATGACCACTTATTAGAGCAAGCCCTCCTCTCCCAAGTGACTGGGTCGCGGAGTAGATCAAAAACAAAACAAAAATAATCTTGGGCTACCCAAGATTGTTTTCTTTTGTTTCTCATATTTCCCGGACCAAAGTCGGTTCGGAAAAAATGGTCACTTCAACAATATAAGAAACCAACGCTAACACACTAATATAAGGCGGTTAACACAAGAGAGCCAGTGGAAACCCGCTATTTGGCTACATGATCGCGGCTTTTCTAGTACACTGCACAATTCTAATAACGTAATAGCTTTTTTCTAGAACAGTCGACCTAAACTTTTTTACCTAGTTACGTTTCCTCTTTGCTTGTGACTTTTAATGCGCTGAATTGCCTTCTTACCTTCAAAGATGGTCGGCAGAGCGTCGGGTTCAGGCGAGCCTTCTTCAGACCCAAACCCATACATACGTACGTAGTTTTCATATGCGCCATCCGAAACACGTTTCGAACAAAAAACGGTGTACTTGCTCAACCCCCCCCCCCCCCCTTTTAAAATCTCGGGACTGAGTGGAAAAGACGGTAAGCGGGAAGAACAACTGCGACGAGCACTGTTTGTGAAAGCTGGCGGCTACACATGAGTATGGCATCGTGCAACAGCACGAGTCAGTTGGTTCGGTGCCACGAGAATTCTGCAAATACGTGAACAAACAAGAGAACAATCAACACGTCAGGCGATTGAGTCAATAGCATGACCGGTCAACGGATAAAAGCAAGTGCTATGTGGCGGCAGAACGACAACGGCTCGAAAAGTCAGCAGAGCAGCCTACGAGGGAAGCGCGGCTAGCCGCGGCGAGGTCCCCCAGCCGGTCCTTTTGTGACATCGGCTGACGGGCTTCCTCCTCTCTCCCCTTTCCCTCTGCTTCGGAGAGGCGTGGCTTCGGCGCTACTTTGAAGGCGCTTTTCCGGTTAATCCGCGCAGAAAATGACCAAACGAATACGATATTCGTGATGGCTTAGGTCTAATTAACCAGGCTCGGGTGTTTTTTCTCATATTTAAAACCGCTTCAGCTTCCTTTAAAGCTGGTGTGGTTAGGTGGTATCTTAGTTATCATTCCAATATTTATATCCGTGCGCAAAGACGGTTTCAATAAGTTGAAGGTCAAGCCAATTGTGGTGTTTCAGAAAACTAACACTGGATCGTCTAGAGAGCTCTTGGCTATAAATTTCTAATGCAGATTGGAGTGCAGTGCTTGAGAAAGAAACTGTCGTCGAAGCTTATCCCAACCCTCCGTCGGCCCTCGATCTCCCGTGGGTGAGGTATGAGACCCCCACACTCGAATGAGTTTGAGACCCCCTGCCTCCCTAATCTGGGCACTTCGCGAACAAATCGGCGACAGATCTGGCGGCCGTGATTGGCCAACGCCACACTTGACATTGGCGCCGGCCAATCATAGTGACCGGATTTCTCGCAGACTTTTCTGCCGAGTGTCCAGATTAGGGCCCTTGCTGTAAATAAACAGCTTGCACTTTACTGTAAACAAGCCTCCATCGCACTCCACCGACCTCTAGCTACTCGAAGAAGACCTCATCGATAATTGACCCGCACAACACCACGGGCCTGAGCAACACCATCAGCTCCAACGACATTTACTGACATTGTATTGAATTTCTGTCCAATAGAAACTGTCCGTTATTTGAAAATTCTATGTGTCATTTTTTTTTCAGAAAACATGTAATGGGATGATTATATATATCATGTCAGCTCTAAGGTGTACCGGAGGATAGAGGGTTAATAATGAGTAGCGTCATCAGTTTGTGCTCCCAACCACTGTCAAAACATTAATTTACAACTTCTTTTTAATGCGAATAGCATTCTTTGGATACTTCAGGCACTTTTCGTCTATGTATCTACTCTATCTCATCTATCTGGCTATCTAACCTCTTACGCCGCGGGTCGATAAATAAATAAAAAAGACCGGCGCCGGCTGTGATTCGAACCGTTGACCCTTCGATCAGCAGGCAGACGCGCTAACCACAGAGCTATGAAGGCAGTCATTCACCGCACTCTAAACATTTGTTTATAGTCTTTACCATAGGACGCGCTATTGCAGCGCTGTCACAGACTACCGGCTGCGCGCGCGTTCCATTGCACGAGGGCTAGCTCACCCTCTCCCTCTAGCTCACCCTCTCCCGCGCTCGGGAGACCTCTAGCTCAGCCTCACGAGACGCGCGCGGACCGGTAGCTGTGACAGCGCTGTAAGCGCGTCCTATGGTAAAGATATAAACAACCGTTTAGAGTACCGTTGGTTGAGACTAGCTGAGACGCCAGAAAGTCTGGTCGGTACCATTTTGAGTGTTTGTGCGTATGGCGCGTGCTTTGCTCGCCTTCCTATGACACAAACGCACGTGCTGGGCTGCGGAGATCGTGCGCAGGGCTGTGAAAGTGTCAACAAATTTAGAATCGCCTCAAGAGTGGGCTGGCGTATCTAGAGTGTGCCGGCCACCTGACGAACGCGCATAACTCCGCACCGTTTGATGCTATTCGCATTAACGTAGATAATCATTCCCAAAGGATGGGTTCTGCTGATTTTTTATTCTCCATAACATGCTGCCACCTGGTGTGGGTCAAATTTAAAAACTTTTTACAAACTTAGAAAAGCTATATAGTATTACAAAAAAAATACTTGAGAAAATTTGGGGTGTTTCAGATTATTATTATACCGAACAGCTATTTGAGCGCCTTCAAATGCTTTATACTAAAAAATTTATACAACTACAAGTTTAGTAATAGCTTTAAATCAGAAAAAAAGGAAAATAAACTTTTTGGCTTTGTTAGCCTCCATACAGAGTTATATAATATTGTCACGCGCGTCGCCAAGCCAGCGCGTGCATGGCCGAAGGATTACCGTGCTTGGCTGTCGCGCGGAGGATCCAGGCTCGAATCCTGGGAGCGGAATGTTCTTTTATTTATTCTTTCTACTCGGCGTTCTCGTAAGTTCGAGAACCTCTCGTCTGATTGAGTTACAAATGTTTTACGCGCCGAAAGCACTACGCCGAATGTTCCAGAAAACCCACGCGGGTACAAAAGGTGCTCAGCGTGGTGAGCCGGGGTCAGTCTGACCCCAGTGTTCGATCCTGCTGTTTCGCCGCCCGCCTGCAAAGCTAGCCCTTTTCTATTTTGTCTTGGGCACAAGTTCGCCCCAATGAGCATTAAGGTTTCGCCCGTTTTCGTCGCCCCATCAATTGTTGTTCGCGACAATATACCGGTCCATTCCACTCGTCATGCGTCACGCACGAAAGTTTCTAGGTGTAAAAATAACTACGGATATCAAATGCTAAATTTTACGCGTCTAACTTTTTTCAATTGTCTAGAGACTCTAGAGGAAAAAAATAAATAGGGAAACGAATTTATTTTCTTGAAACTTCGTCGTATTTTTTTAAAGCGATAGAGTGTGTTTATTTTGTTTGTGTTTTTGGCTGAGTGTTTATATGTAAAATGACGATAGAGTGTGTTTATGGTGTTTGCAGTATATGCATTCTTTCCCGTTTTTAAACACTTACTTCTTTGTGTCTTTGATAAGGGGGCCAAGGGATCGTCACGATGTCTATGAACAGCTTTTTCCACTCAGCCTCCTTCATCGATGATGTACAGTATTGTTGATGAAAATATAAACTATTATATTATACTAATGAAACAAACCTCCTTCGGGCACAGCCTGTACACCAGTAGTACGAAGACCTTCAGGAAAAGTACAGGAGCCAATTTGTTCCGGAAGCCTACCGTGAAACCCTGGAGACGATCCATTCCCTCTTGTCGTTTTACCAGAAAGAGCTGCACTCCATTTTCAGCTCCCGTAAGTATGCGGTAAGATTTGAATGACCGGAGTGGAGTTTCACGGACAACTAATGTTCTCATAAGAGGCGCTAGATCTGACACATATGTAATAACGAGAGCACTAACTGGGTCTAGTTTCCTTACATGCCTTTCACAGACCGCAATACTTTGAATACGAAAACAAAATGAGATCAAAACTTCTTTCTTTGTGTTGATTTTTTGTTTGCTTACTGCCTGCTTTTAAATTTATTTTAAAACAGCATAGAACACAAGTTTATCATCATTTACTAATGTCAAAGTTTTTTTCTAATGCTATGCATGCCACACTTGATGGGTAACGACAACTCTAACATCGAGTCTTTTAGAATTGTTTGAAATGCTTCAAAAACGCGTAAAAATAACTAAACAAAAATATCGCGAAAAGAAAATTTGCGTGCGAAAGAGCTTGTCAAATTACTGCGTCCTCTTCCCCAATACAAACTCGTCCTCACACCATTTTTTGTAACGTAAAAGCGAGTTTTTTTTTAATTTAGAGATGTCAAAGTGGCATGTGTAACACGTGTAACAATTATTCTTAGCCTTCATACAACATTTATTTATTTATTTATTTATTTACTTACCTCGTGTGCTAACAGCAAAAGGCCTAGAACGGTGGTGCCCAAAGTCAGTTGATAAACCAAATGTCAGAACACAGCCGTCCAACAACACAATAAAAAAATCGACGAAGACACATACGACTGCTTACGTGTGGGCATTCGTATCTGTCTATCAGCGCTACAAGCATAGCGCTGATTTTGTGCTAGGCGTGTGCTGACGGGGAGCGTTCACCAGCTTTGTATCGTACCGTCAAAGCCGGAGGCAGCGCTCCATCGTTTTCCTTTGCACGCGCCGCTCTGGTGGTGACTTCACGCTCCCTCCACTGCGGAAGCGCGGCGTCCCCACCGGCTTCCGTGACGAAGCATCTGCGCTGCTGTGCATTTCTTTGTGTTTTATTTCTGAGGCGCGTCCACGTTGACCTTGAGCGGCGCGCCGGCCTCACGGCTTCCGTGACGAAGCATCTGCGTTGCTGTGCATTTCTTTGTGTTTTATTTCTGAGGCGCGTCCACGCTGACCTTGAGCGGCGCGCCGGCCTCACGGCTTCCGTGACGAAGCATCTGCGTTGCTGTGCTTTTCTTTGTGTTTTATTTCTGAGGCGCGTCCACGCTGACCTTGAGCGGCGCGCCGGCCTCACGGCTTCCGTGACGAAGCATCTGCGTTGCTGTGCTTTTCTTTGTGTTTTATTTCTGAGGCGCGTCCACGCTGACCTTCAGCGGCGCGCCGGCCTCACGGCTTCCGTGACAAAGCATCTGCGCTGCTGTGCTTCTGCGTTTTATTTCTGAGGCGCGTCCACGTTGACCTTGAGCGGCGCGCCGGCCTCACGGCTTCCGTGACGAAGCATCTGCGTTGCTGTGCTTTTCTTTGTGTTTTATTTCTAAGGCGCGTCCGCTTTGACCTTGAGCGGCACATGACGCATCGCTGCAAATGGAAAATTTATTGCTCGTTTCGCTGCTACAGACAACACCGGCTTCGCTTCATAAAACAATTAATGATTTCGCATTAAAAAAAGAGGAAATACTACTACTCTTGAAAGGCATGAGGTCTTCGTAAAAACGTCGAAAAACGATGAGTCGAGGTGATTGCAAATTTTTGAATGCGAGCTATACCCGTATTCACCTCAAGAACCATGGTAAAGTAAGACCGACTTTCCGCGAGGAGCAATACTAAGTTACTGCTTTAAAGGGTACTCGGCGATTTCTTCATGGTCCCCGATTTGCTTGAAATTTTGCTAAACTCGCCAAACAACATCGCTAAAATAGAATCCCAAATATTAGGTCAAAATATTATTTTTTCGCGAAGTTATTGAATTTACAATTTTGGTCCTCACCGTGTTTTTCAAACTGAAAATCTCTACTGGCAACAACGAAAAAGTGACGTCAGTGGAAGGCATGGGTTCACTCTTTGGACTGTAGAATTTGTTCCCAACTGATTGGAAGCCGTTTCATGGTGTCAAATGAATGCTTTGGAAGCTCGCTCCAGTACCCCCGCACCTGCACGGAACAAATGATTGGCATATTCTATTTTTAGACTGCTTGCTCGACTGGCAAGCCTGCCCGCCACTGACGTCACGGCACTGAAAAGTGCGGGTATATTTGAATGTTGGTTTTTGCATCATTTTCATTTGCCGATTTCGCAATAACTATTATGAATTTCGCGATACTAAATAGCATACCGAAAAGGGTAAAGGCCGGGGAGTCAGAAAATATAGTTAGTTAAGGTAGCTCAAAAAATCGCCGGAGTACCCCTTTAAAGGGACACTGACAACCCCCAAAATTTGTTTTTCATTTTTTGCCAGGTGATTTATTTTGGTGTCAGAATACTACCCAATTAATATTTTGCCACAGAGTCACGTATTTTTTTAATAAAACCAAAAAACGCAACTGCTCGAAACTGAAACCGAAACCCGCGCAACGCACGGAGATGTGGAGAGGAGAGAGTGAGTGGCGGAAGTCACGTGGCTACACCCGACCGTGCGATTTTTTTTTCTTTTGGGTGCAGCAGAAGAATAGCGTTCGGGATACGTTCGCCGTGCGAGTCCTTTGGAGTTATGTTTGTTCCGCTCGCTATTCTATACTTCAAGATGAGTTGTTTTGTACATTTAAGTGTTGGCAATGAGTAGTGAGCGCCCGTGGGGAATTCCCGTGATCGGCTCCGAAAAGAACACTCCCAAGATGTTGCGCGAAGAGCTGCGTCACATCTGAAAGTGGCACTGTGCGGCAGAGGTGTCAAAAATAGAATCCCATACCATTTAGTTCAGCGACGTATCGTCCACCACCATTGTTTTTTCAGTGATAATTGTAAAAAAAAGAGAACGCACAGAATGCTTCCGGTTGTCTGTGCAACCTTCTTTTTTATTCAATCGATGTATTTGCAGCTTTTTGGAAGCCACAAAAAATGGGTTTCATATTTTTTTTATATTTTGAGTGTTAATTGTGTGCCTTCAATGACCCACGACTTTGATTAAATTTGGTAGTCGCGTCGAAACCTTAGAACACGGCCCGTGACCACGGAAAAGAGAGTGAGCGCGACTCAAACCGGCCAATTCTCGATCGGCGGTTTTAGAGCAGAAAGGAACCGAATTTCAAGCTGCAAATTCTGTTCTGGGTAGTTGGGCTCTCATATGTCACGTACAACTTAAAACCTCGGCGAGCATAAATACCCGGTCAGTGTCCCTTTAAGTGGTGAATTAAAATAAATATGGGTAAATTGTATTTACCTTGCCTTTGTTTCATGAGAACATACCTGTTTCAAACGCCAAAACCACATGTTTCTTCCTCCGACAGCCAAATATTGTAAGAACTACTTGTAGCGTATAAATAATGCGCACAACTTTTTCTTATTGATCTGACGAGTGTAGCAGGGATAAACGATGCTTGCGATTTATGGGGAATATGTGATCGCTGTCATAGTACTAAGTACTGATATAGAATCCATGCAAACACTTGAACAAAAGTACGAGGTTATTCTTACCTCGTCTAGTTCGTAAATCGAGCAAACCCCGGAAAAAGAGCAGATTCTGACAAGAGTACCTAGGCGAATTCTCTTGCGTGGAACGTTCTTGCGAATCTTTTTGCACTCGCTCAAAAGTCGCCGCAGCAGTGACATTGAGGTTATTCCAGACAACTGACGCGAAATCTAATTTGGGCAGAATAAGGCTTCTAAACAGGATAAACAACCAAAACGGATCTCGATACAGCGAACTCAGGCGAGTGAGAAATGCGGAACTCTCTTTAATACATGGTTATTAAAATTTAATTTCTCATCCCGCATAACACCGAGGTAACACAGTACCGACGCACGTTTAATAAGAGTTTCATTGAGATAGTAATCAGAGAGAACAGGTAAAGTTTAGCGTGTGAACGTTATGATTTGTGTTTTCAGACGGCTTACGTCAAGCTCATTATCTGCACACCATGTATTTACAGACCTCTGCAAGTGCGGCCTCTGGGTACCGCCATATTTTTGCTGGTGTGGCTATAGATCGTCTGATAGTCAAGCGTTGCTGAGGCGTACCCACGGCCTCAGCAAGGCTTGACTATCAAACGATCTATCCACACCATCAGCAATATGGTGGCGCACAGAGGCCGCAACTGCAAACGTGGATATAACTGATGTCGAATTGCAACATCGAAAACCATGTTTAACGCACTCTTTTTTTTTTTTTTTTTGCGGCACTTGGCAATTGTGTTGATTGCGTTGAGAGGAATCGGGGCGATTGGGAAGTCAACAACAGCTCGAACAATGTTTCTTTCTGCTTTTTTTTTATGCCGGATAACCCTTTAGACTTCTAGATAGCAGTTGTCGAGCGACGAACCCAAGTGCTGTATGGATGCGCCAATTTGAGTACTGCTTGTCTTATTGCAGAAAGCACATTTTACAAGGGCTCCAAAAGTCCACAAACAAAAATATTTTTTGTGCGTTTTTGTTACATATATATATATATATATTATTATTTATTTATTTATTTATTTTTATTGGGGGGGGGGAGACACCTTGCATATTTTGTGGCTAAGTGGCTAACCACAAAGCACTGAATCGGTTCAATATTTTATATAAAAATGGCCCCCCGATCCGTACAGCAGAGCTGCGAAAATTCTATGCTTGTGTTTCTGCTTTCTACTAATACCCGTTGTAGGGGATTAGTGAGGCAGAGTAGCTTGAGAACAATGGACCGGGAAAATGTAAAAAGTCAGAGATCCGTACTTGCGGAGTTGCTATGCTAGGCGTTTATTGTATGTATTACGACAGTTTTGCCGAGAGGTATGCCATCTCCTGGCGAAGCCGACCCTCTCGGCGAAACTGTCGTAATACATACAATAAACTCCTATAGTCGGTTACAAGTTGAGAAGGTAGGAGAAGCTCCTCCCACAAGCGTGGTGCGCCGGTTTCAAATCCTTCCGCAATCAAAAGAAGAGTTCACTGGAAACGCTCCTTGTTCCGCTTCAATGGATAGATAATGGCCACAGAGTGGTGTCAACTTGTCTCCGACCCCCACTTTTAAGAAAGCGTCCTTTGTATTCATCGGAGAAGGAACAGAGCCCCTGAAAGCAGCCTTTGTATCAATAGACCATTTGCAGCACTCCCAAGCGCCCCGGCCCGCACTCAAGGAATCATGTGAACGGTGTTCTCCCTAGTGATCGCTAATTTACGACCAACTCCATGGTTACACAGATTTTGAGCGTAATTCGGAGTCACCCTGAACAAGCGTCTGATATACCCCAGTGACCTGTCATATCACTTTTAAAATTGCTCGTCAACGGCAGCATTTTTGATACTGCGCATGCGATCCACCTTTCAATCTGGCTGAGCTGCAGAAATCTCTTACAATATTATCATTCTCGTGATTGTTGTTTGAGCAGGAATTGCTTAAAAAGCCGATAATTCACTACAACAAAAACCAGGATTTAGCTCGGAGTCCACGGGGCTGGTTTATAGCATTTTTAGCGTTTCTAACTTAATATCAGCATGATAAGCATGGTAAT
>JAZHYW010040613.1:0-42027 GCA_037355805.1 Ixodes ricinus | reverse complement strand
AAAAGTCAGCGCACGTACCAGGGCACTAATGCTAATCGCAGCAAAAAACTGTTTCGGCCTATCTGCCCCAACATTCGCAGACGACGTCATGACCGGGCTCACCTGGTTAAATCTGGCCCTCGACTAATGTCGAAAGTGTCGAGCGCGCCGGTAGGTACGCGCGCCGGCATACTGAAAACTTTCCGGATATCGTCTGCTAAGCTCAGCGCCGGCGATCCTGAGTGGCGAGCGTGACGCTTCCGACATCTGTCGGCGGCGGAGTCAGCAGGAGAGCTTCCGGCGATGGCCTCCGAGATCCCGAAGCGCGCGCTTCGGGATCTCGGAGGCCATGGCCCGGCCATAACGTCGTCTGCGAATGCCGCAGCATGTAGCCTAATACAAGATTTTTTCTTTTTTTAACATTTAAGATTATTTGTTGATATGTTCACCCCATGCTTGCACTACGTGGTTGCATCTCTGTAGCTAATCGCAATGCGACACGTTGAGAAGCTGAATTTTTTGCGGGCCGTCTAAAGTGCCTCGAAGCGAAAGTTTACCTGCTGTAGAACAAAGGCTCATTTATTTCCTTGCCCCAAGCACTGTGTGCCTGGCCAAAGCGAATCCTGCAAAGCCGACTGAAACTGCGTCGTCGAATAGGTCTTTTATATTAATGGAGACTGTACATGAATCAAAAATGGCTCATTTCGGAAGTTCCAAGCAAGGATATGAAATAGCCCAAAAGTATCCATTAGCAAGCCACCATATATTTTAGCTAATCACAATAAGTAGCCCAACTTGGCAACCTTATTCATACGGCGTTTTTCACCTTTCACGTTCTGTCAGCTGAGGTGTGCGAATGGGGGTTCGAATTGAAGTGTGCTGCGTCCTTCATAGCTTTCGCAGTGCAAGAAAATGACGCGACCAGACGGCCCTCTTTACACTCTTGAAGCTGAGAACTACATTGCACCATTGGATTCGAACAACTCTTCGCGCACCCATAGATTTGTGCCTTTGGTGCAGCAATTTTCTTATTTGCATGAAAGGGTGCCGCGATTTGCGTATGGTATCGGTCAGTTTGTTTTGTTAGTTTGCAACAAAACTAAAATTGACAAGGGATTTTTCATGGTGGCGCTTGAAAGTAAACTTGATTTTTGTAGACACTAAATAATCAAATGGCGACGGAATCTTCTAATTTCAACATTAGTTATTCTGAAAACACTAAACATATTTTATAAATGCATAAATAAAAATCGCCGTGACTTTTTTTTTCTATCGTGACACAGGAAGACATCCCTCTTTGTGTGATGCATAAATATACGCCCCTCTGCGTGTGCTGGCGTGGCTTTGATGCTATCGTGGTTACACGGTCGACGTTAAGGCGTTCTCTTGGTGCGTGCTTCCAAATTTCCAGAAGTTGGCAGAATGGCCAATATAGGCAGAGGACTAGCATCTTTATTCATGTCAGTCACTCCCACAACAGAGCTCTAGCTCAACCAAACCATTGATTAGGTATTTGTAATTGTAATTCAAATTCTGCCAAGTTAATGTCTTACAATTAGAAATTACTCGAGAAAGCAATACAAATATGATAATTCAATTACTGGGATTGGATTAGTACTCAATTATGCCTTTAAAGCATGTCAGCACCAAAAAAACATAGTTTCTTTTTTCTTTTCTTTTTTTGGGGGGGAGGGGGGAAGGGCATGATGTAGTTTTTATAGCGCCTCTTTTTAGTAGTTTCTCCCTTTGAGCTCATCCGTTCTCCCGAAATTCCCGGAACCGAGCGGAGCTGCCTTTCCATTCGCATTTGCGGCGTGAGGAACATCACTAACAGCCATCCAGCATAGCACCCCGTCACTTTCCTTATCCAGAAACAAAAAGGAACACCTTTCGCCGTTAGCTCTTAGAAAGGAGTTACTCGAACAAGCGCAGATTTACACTTTCGCTTCGGCGTACGTGATTCACGCCAACGCGGCCAGAAGATTAATGGCGGCGAATTGATTAGACGGAATTACTCGCATTCAATCAAGCGGTAACACTTGTCGTGGGAAGCGTATACATGAAACGGTCAGAAAAGGGGCGCGGAAGAATGATGCACGTCTTTTCCGGGAATGCAGTCAACGTGTGCTTGATTAATCGCTGGCCGCCTTAGCACTGCGTGTTTATGGGCTGAGCTGTCCGTGCGGCCGACACGCGCGTACGCGATTCAACGAGTGATTTATGTCGCGTCAAGCAAGACATTACGGCGTAGGCACGACTTGGCAGCAACGGTCGATTACTGGGCATGCAGTCGGCGCGTGTCGCTGTTGGGTAGGTAAAACTTGGAAGGCCACTTTACGGTGGCGATGTTCGAGTAACGGCTAAACTCGCATCCATGAAGTGCCCTCAGTATACGAAGGGATTGCGGGTCGGGTCCTGTCAAGTCAGCCGCGATCGCGGGGTGAGGAGCTATTCCGGTAGTGGTCGCATTTACGTGTACGTCTCACATTACCCCACATGAAAGCAAGCCCCACCCCATGCCCCCTCGTGTGTGACTTTTTATAGCCTTGTCACGCAAGAAACTCAATGTCATTTCTATCAAATGATGTTTGTGTGAACGGCGGTTCAGTTCGTGATGTCTAACTATACGAGCGTCGCGCGTGTACAAAACGCGCTGATCGGCCGATCGCTTACGGAGATCTCAATGTCATCTGTATCATGACTAGAGCTGGAATTTTCAGGACAAAGTGAGTGCTGAAATCGGGATAAAATCGCGATAGAAAATGCTAAAGCATCGGAACACTTTCCGGGACAATGTACACTTCTGTGAGAACGCTCAGAGTGTTTATTAGGTTAAAATTTTTATTATGTTTTTTATTATTGCAAAACACGCGTTCTACTTTCGTGCGTTGAAGGAAATAGTCAGGAATATCTCAAGCTTTTATTTGCTTAGGCTGTGACTTTTCTCTGATAACAAACTCCTGAAGTCGGAGATCGGGTGCTCCACTTCCTCAAAGACAAGTGGCAAAAGCCTGGGGCTCGTTTGGCATCCAAGTAATAAACGCCATCTGGATTTTGTGGTGAACGCACCCACTCAGTGTCAGGGTTTTTCTCGTGCGACTCACGTAACTTGTCTTTCGCAGAGCCGTCCAACGCCGTTCGCCATCGCAGACCAAGTGAAGCGCGCACAGCTCTTTCTGGCGCAGATGCTTAGTTAAGGCGACTCGTCGACAGCAAACCATTAAGAGCGTGCGTGGCACCATCGGTCGGTGGCGTAGTATATCCAGCGCTTTAGAAGAGAGGAAGGCAGCCGGCTCATATAAGGCAGCGCCTACGGTTTCAACGCCGTTGGAGCCGTTGGCTAGAGAATGCCACGCTGGGTCCTTGCCGATACAAAACTATTATCAATGGGTGAAAGTCACATTGTCACAATCGTTTCAGTTAAGTAACTGGACACTTAATGGAAAATCGGGACAATCGGGGCAATATTGAATCTTTCGGGACTCTCAACGTAAAATCGGGACAATCCGGGACAACAAAGTTCATGAAAGCCAAATGGAAATTGCTTGATAGATGAGCACTGGTAGCTGACACTGTTATCGGGACACTTTTCAAACTCAGGACATGTCGCGGAAATCCCAGCCTAAATCATGATATTAACATACCGGTATGACAGGGGTACTGACCCGCTAAAATGACCTTTATATTACTACTCCGTATCATGTTGTAACTGCTGCCTTATGGGTGCAAGCCCGTGCAGCATGCGCGCAAAAGTATTAGGAACTCCAGCGAAATCGACGGCACCTAGCAACTAAAACACAGAAAGCTGTGGCGGCAAGTTCACTCACTAGCCTTCTCGAGCGAACCGGATCATAACACCTGGCGGTCAAAAGAAGAAGTCATGAAAGCAGGTTGGAAAACCCACGTTGAAAACCGTTTTTACTCCAGAGCTTTATGGTGTGCCTCATGGCTATTAAATATATATTAGGCAACAATATCAGGAAATCTATTTTGTTTGTTGACTCCCAGAGTGTTATTCTCTCTTTCTGTTCCCTCAGTTATTCTAATAATCGGCTTGTGCGACAAGTACGTGTAGGGTTAAACCTGGCTTCTCTAATGGGATATAATATCAAGCTGCGCTGGGTACCAAGCTATGTGGGAATTTTAGGTAATGAAAAGGCGGATAGGCTAGCAGCCTCTGTTAAGGATGCTCTGAAAAGGACCGTTAATTGGGCTGCCTCAAGAAGATTTTAAACCAGTTCTCAAAAAAGCAATCTATAACGCCTGTCATCTAGATTCGGACAAATAAATAGATAATAAGCTAGATGTCGTCAAACCTAGTTTGGAGGCATGGGAGAGTTCGCGTCATAGAGACCGTCGCCATGAAGTTTTAGTGTGTCGTTTGAGAATTGGGCATTCACATGTGACCCATCGACATCTTCTTTGTGGTGAAGACACCCCAGTCTGCGGGCATTGCGGTGAATTGTTAACTAAATTGCACATTCTATGGCACTGCAAAATCTTTACTCATGAACATCCAAATAAGTTTCCCTTCACTTTCCGGATATCTTCCATTTCATCCAGCCTTCCTGCTGGGAGCTGACCCTTTAATTCCTTTGGTCACATTTCAGATTTTCTTAAATAAATTGGCTACCTGCACCAGTTATAAACCTACTGCACAGAAATTCTTTTCTTTAACTATGGACTCTTTTAATTAGTTCTTTGGCGCAGCAGTGGCTCTATGATGCATTTTGCACCATTAAAAGCTTAATCATCATCATCAACTATAAACAACTCCCAGCGTCTCGACACTCGATTCGTCCAGCTGCAAATACGACGCCAGCCTCCCAGGCATCCGCGACATCGTACACGATGTTGCCCGGAAGGAGATTCAGGAATTCGCTACTTCCTGCCACCAGCCGCCCAGCTTTTATTTCGATCGCCGAGATTGTTCGGGAAGAAGTTCAACAGGCATTTGAACCGGAGACTTCTGCGAGCGAAGCTACATCTGACGAACCGAGGGTGACTTACGTCGCAATGGCACGACGACCACCACCGGCTGCCCATTAGTATGCCAATTCAACGGGACACCCGAACGCCGCAGTATTTCTGACGTCAGGAAGAACCAGTGTAGGTCTGCACTGAACAACGTTCATGAGGAAGACGGTGGAGTTGTGAACGGCCGACCGACGACCACTCTGCTACCACTACGTGAGGCCGGCCATGTCCGGAGGTGTCCGTACCGATCAATGATCTTGCGAGGGTTCGTGCCGAACGACCCTTGGCGACGTCTCGAGGAGCGACCGCGGGACATTGAGGAGTATCTTCACCGGCCTCTGTCCTTGGTGCCGACACTACCCCGAAGCTCCTGATCCCTATCACCTAGACGGGAGGTAAGCATGACACATGCTTCTACACTAAGCATAACAAAGCAGTTGAGCGGCAATGCAATGACAGTTGATTTGGTGTCGCTCGTCGTCCAAGGGCAATAATAATTTTCCGACACCAATTATCAGCGTCCACCCCACGAAGCACAATATCTTCCAACATTAAGGGAGAATACCGCTGAATGGCTTGAAGAAATAGATTGGAATGGTTGGTCGTTATCAAAAACTGTACACCAAGCATCACCCGACTTCACTTTGCCTCACGAGACTTACAGAAATTGCAGTGGTCGCGGCATGCACAGTCAATCGCCATTGCTGAATGAAGTGAAGCAGCTTTCTCGGATGTATTCGCTGTGGCCTTCATCAATCCATATGTGCTTTAAATGTAGCAGCTGCAACCTTGAATCTGGAAAAGGCTATTTTTTGCAACACATTTTCTTCATGGTGCCTAAGGTTTGAGCCGAGGTAATTAATGTTGTGCCCTGCAATGAACACTAGTATCTGTAGCATAGCCCTGGGCATGCAAGGAAGGCGCACCACCAATGTCTCACATATCAGACTTTCAGAAATGCAATTGCCCGATTTTCCTCACCCTTGTGTCAGGATGAAGTTGTTAGTATTCTCTTGCCTTCCTCACATAGTGGTCCTTTGAGAGAGTTATGTGATGTTATATCATAGGGTGGCATAGGGTAACTTTCACTTCTTTTTTTACGCAAAACGTAATGGCACACCATCATCACAAGGAGTATGTACAGTGAGGCAGGCTAGGAAACGTGAATAAAGTGATAAGTAATATTTAAATTTCTGTTTTATCAATTACGTGAAGAAAACTGATCATAATGCTTGCATGCTACACAATGCACTTTTTCTTCGTGGCTTTTCTCACAGATTTTCAAAAAACGCTGGTGCGTCATTTTCACGAGGAATGTTTGGAAATAGAGCTGCCAAAAATTGCCTCGTAATTTTCACTTACATTGCCTCAAATCAAAATGACGACTTTCCAAGCCAATTTAGAAAAACGGCAGTACATTATTTTCACGAGGGAAGATTCGGAAATGATTCTATCGTCATTTTTACGTCGATGCTCGCAAATTAAGAATGCGATGCCTCATTCTTTTTTTACAATTTTCCCCACACAATTGCATGAAATGAGTGTACGTTACTTCGACGAGAAATGTTTGGAGATAGATCTGCCGAAACTTTCCTCGTAAAATTCACAACACATTTTTAAAAGTGTAGGCATGCAGGCGCAACCCTCGAATAGACACTAACAGGATTAGAATGGCAGGAAGGTTCTTCAGTTGTTCTCCCTCCGGCGTTGGCTTCCTACTTTCCATGCTTCTGGCATCTCATAAGCCTCGAACGTGCGGGCGAATCCCAAGTACGACAGAAGGCAACAAGCGTGTGCTGGAAGCCGGGCATCGGAAAGAAACCTGCCGTTCCGGATAATCACTGACAGAACATGAAGGACAGGGAGTCTGCGCCGTAACGTCAGTGATATATATGGAGCATCGTGCAGGAATAACGTTTCCATACCTTGCCGCAAGTAGTTTTATATATATATTATATATATATTGTGGCGCGGGAAGCACAATCGTCAGTGCGCGGGACTGCGCGCTGCTAGGGCTGTACACGAGACTCGGGGAGCACGTGCTAGAATAGATCTCGACCAGGAAACAACCGGCATTTGTCTTCTTCTTGAAGCGACCGAAAACACCCTCACACATATATATATATATATATATATATATATATATATATATATATATATATATATATATATATATATATATATATATATATATATATATGTATAAAACTACTTGCGGCAAGGTATGGAAACGTTATTCCTGCACGATGCTCATATATATCACTGACGTTACGGCGCAGACGCCCTGTCCTTCATCGTTCTGTCAGTGATTATCCGGAACGGCAGGTTTCTTTATATATATATATATATATATATATATATATATATATATATATATTATATATATATATATATATATATATATATATATATATATATATATATATATATCAAAAACACATCGAGCGTCGGCTTGCCACGTGATATGCCCCACCGTAGTATATGAGATAATTCCATTAATAATTTGAAGCGTGGGCCCCGCGTCCAAGGTTCATTAAGCAGACAGACCCTGTCGACAGAAGAACTTGATCGGCAAGGTCGACCTCGGACCGGACTGCACGGACTGCACTATAATAACTGACGGCGACAGAATAAGAAATGCAGGACGTTAGCGAGCCCCGACGTCTCATTAGAGAGTTTCATATCGGTTGCTCCGATGACTCCGATAACAATACCCGGAGCTCTACCACCGCCTTTACGCATGCGATACGCACGGTCTGAACTCTGCCCCGTCAAGGGGAAGGGGGGGGGGCAGATATAGTAATCGGCTGCCCCGACGAGCAAGCGGCTTCTCTTTGTCTGGATGCCGGACAATAAACGCTACCACAACAACCCCGAACTGCCGAGTCGTTGTCGTCACCACCGTACGTTACACTACTAAACTCTATTGTTGTTCCGTAGCAAATAAGATTGCAGCATCGACCGAAAAGAGCACCGAAGAAGAACTCTGTCAAGCCGCACCATTGTGGCTTTTTTCCCCAGCCTCCTTTATCCCCATTGCAATGGTAGATAAAATTCAATTCAATTCCACGTAATAAGCCAAATACAGCATAACAAGTCAAATATCTTTCGACCCCTTCAGTCAAAACATATCAGCTCTATTACGACGGTGAATTTCGCGCGTGGGTACAAACGTAAAGCATGAAAAATGGGCAGCTTCGATAAACGATAGCAACGAAAAGCAAGTAAAACTATTATCTCGATGTCTGGCTCCTTTGGCTAAAGTAAATAAGGCAACAAAAACCACAGGGAAACGAAGAGAAAAAACTATAAAACGCACAAAATAAAGTCAGAAAAGAGGAAGAGAGGGATATACGTTTGAAGAATGGTCCTACGGGCATCGCCGATAGGCCTAATTGTCTGGAAAACGATCAATAATCATTTTTCGTCCAAGCGATAAAAACGGCGATGCAATGATATCCCCACGTCCCATTCTCCGCGGTCTTTGTAACGAGTCTTCGGCACGTCATTTCTGCGGGGAAAAAAATAAAAAAACACCCTTCCCGTTTTTCTTTTTTTAGGGGATGGTCCATCGATGCAGAGATTAGAGGCTACACAGGCAGCCGCGCCACTGGGAACCATCAACGCTGTGACGTTTCGGAAGAAGTAAAGACTGTGCGCGCGCAGAGCCTTAGTCGCTGCTCAAAGTGCGCGAGCGCACGGGTACTTCAATATACGATCTACAGGAGAAGCTCTGCCCAAAACTGACCTTTTTCGTGGTTGCGTATGCGCATACGTATAGTTGTAGCAGACGCCCAATATTTTTTGTGGCGCCCATGTGAAGCCAACAACAGCGGAGCTGGCGGTAGCTCTGCGCCTCAATGCGCCGGGACATTGAGGGAGAGGGGAAGACGAGAGCGCGCTGGAACGTCAGAACGGCGAGCTCTGATTGAAGGATTAGGGTAGACTTAAAGCGAGCTGCCTTTGTCTCCAACGCGTTAGAACGCGAACCCCCGGCGTCCGGTGTTTGGCTTTCGCATTCGAACGCGTTCGACGGGTGCAGTGGAGACAAAGGCAGCTTGCTTTAGGTCTAGTTACTAATGTTTCGAACCAGAGCTCGGCGTCCAGACGTCCCCGCACGCTGTCGTCTACCTCCTAGCCCTCAGTTTCTCGGCGTAGTGCAATACGCTGTCATTTTGTTCCGGACCGCGTATGCAACAACAATACCGCCGTAATATCTGAATAAAGTGTTCTTGAAAGCCTTCAGAAAAATTTAATAAATGCTTTCTGGTTTTCCGA
This sequence comes from Ixodes ricinus, assembly GCA_037355805.1. Classification (NCBI taxonomy): domain Eukaryota; kingdom Metazoa; phylum Arthropoda; class Arachnida; order Ixodida; family Ixodidae; genus Ixodes; species Ixodes ricinus. The sequence continues at coordinate 32,793 of JAZHYW010040613.1, read as the reverse complement.
TAGATGGAGCCTAACAATTGCGGGAAAGTACTTTTGTATACCTACTGTACTTCTGTACCTAGAAGAGCTCTGGCCTTCCGCACCAGTGGTTAACGCTCATCTGATGCCTGTATTCTGGCAACACGGTGAAAACGGAGCTAATGCATGCCAAATCAGAACAAGTGACGGTGACAAGGGGTCTCCGACAAGGCTGTCCGCTTTCACCGCTCTTATACATCATCTGTGTGTCGGAGACTTGAGAGGCTCCCGGTTCAGTTTTAAATATGGTTCTCATTGGTTCATTTAGAGGAAAGCGAGGAGGTAAATTGGCTACTGCCGGGTCTTATACATTTGTGGACGACATTGTACTGATAGCGGAGACTGCATGAAACTTACAAAAACTGTTATACATTTGCGATGAGGAGGCGGATGCGCGAGACCTTCGCTTTAAGAACAAAAAGTCGGCAGTGATGCAGCTGGCTGGACCTCAAGAGCCTAATTTAGGTAACTGCGTGCTGAATGGCGAAAAAATCCCCGAGCAAGACACAATTACAGGTAATTCGGTATTACACGTACCAATAAGCAAGAATACTTGGCCACAGCACCATCTACATTTCCGACAGGCAGCTACACGAGTTATCAGCGTTCTTCGCAGACAAAACCTATGGAGCTGCAACGAGTTTGTTGTTACACGGAAACTCTGGAAAGCGGCCATAGTACTTGGACTGACTTTTGCCAACGCTGTTTATTTGCGTACCCGGAAATGTGCAGGACATCTCGGAGCGCCATCAGCGATATTTCGGGAGGCAGGCCGTAGGATGCCTTGGTATGGTGGCCAACGAGGCTGTCCAAGGAGACCTCGGGTGGTCATTTTTTGAAGCCAGAGAAGCGACGAACAAGATCGGCTACGACGGGCGGCTGCGATTCATGGACCGAAGTCGGTGGCTTGTATACATTCACCTTACAAGATCGACAACAGATGACTCGTCCAGTTTGTATACATCCACCGTATAAATATCCCCACAGCCCCAATTTTATACAGACAAGATAAAGGAAGCGACTATATCAACTGGAAAAAATTTGGTTTCTTCAGTTCCCGTGAGTGCCGATACAGACACAAAAGTAAGAAACGGAGGTGCGGAAGAGAGTGCGTGAGGAGGAGGCCCTACAGTGGGCGGAGGTGGCCCAGAGCAAGTCAACGCTGCGGGTGTACAACCTCAGCAAAAATACAATATCAGCGGAGGCTCAGTTATGCGATAACAGTCTGGGCAGCCTACTTGCTTTTTGAGGCACGTGCAAAAGGGCTGAGAACTCTAGTGTACCAACAGAAATATAATCGGACGGTGGAAACAACAACATGCCGGGCTTGTGGAGAAGACGATGAAACCATCGAACACATCGTCCTCTCATGCGCAAGCCTGCAACCAAGATATCCGGTGCAGTGGTGTCACGCTCCTGAAAACGTAGACACCGGGCCAGGCCCTTCCACAAGCCCAATTGCTGGCGGAAGCACTCGGATTCCAATCACCTGCGACGGGGTCAGTGCTGAACGCGTGTCAAGACAGAGATGCTGCTGCTATCTCTCAAAGTGAGGTTGAAACCTGCGCCGCAGCGTCCACGAAGCCGTTTGGACGGAGCTGGGAAGCAATCAAAAGAACGAAAAGGAGACTGGAGGACTGGTGGCGAAGGACAAAAGCAAAGTGAACGCGAAGGACAAGATAAAAGTGAAAGGCATAAGTGCTTTTTTTCGTTTAATATTTTTTTTTTTGCTAGGTATGCTTGAGCAACTGTAAAAAATGTGTGTGAAATCTACGCGCATTTTTACAGAAATTTTCTGTTGTCATACAGAAAATATCTGTTAATGGTCTTTAACCGAAACCTGTTTAAGAAAAAAACAGACATTTTCTGTTTTTACGCTTTTGGATAATTAGGTGTTTCTCAACCTCACGAAAAGCGGTTCTGAAAACGTATTTAACGCATTAATATTTTGTTTGTGTATTTAAAGAATAAAACTACATTTATGTGTAATTTTAGTGCAAAAATTAACGCGCGCAATGTCTTCTTCTGTCTTGATTTTGGTGCGGAGCTTATTTTTCAAGATGGATGCCGGGTAGCGAATGTTTGTGGACGTTCGTTTTCCAGTTTGGATCATTTCTGACGTAAGCTGTACCCGTCATTGTTGTGATCGCCCGGCTGTACGTGCGTAGCTCGTTAACTTTCCAATTCAGTAGCGGGTAGCAGTTCTGTGGCAGTGTAGTAATTGGCTTTTACTAGATTGTTGCGTCGTCACGGACGCTATTTGTGCTGTTATAAGCGCCAGCCCGAGCCCGAACTCTCGCCTCTTTCGCCGTTCGTGTTCTTCAGTTTTGATGTTCTGCTCTATGATTCATTAAACCTGAAGGTCGATCAGCTCTGCCTCGTCTCTCATCAGGACACCCCATAGCCCGGTCGTTTTACCGGCCCTTCCTAGATGTCTCCTGCCGCCAAGTAGCAGATTAATCGTCGAACCACACACATCGTCGCCTCTCCATCAGATAATCACTGCATTTTTGTGCGTCAGCTACCATCCTTTTGTCTTGTCAACAGAAAACTGAAAGATTTAAAATAATTTGATAGGGGTGTATATGTTCTCCGAATGCAGTACACACACACACACACACACACACACACACACACACACACACACACACACACACACACACACACACACACACACACACACACACACACACACACACACACGCACACACGCACACACACACACACACACACACACACGCACACACACACACACACACACACACACCACACAGCAGCTAGTTCTTTTTTTGAAAATCTAGTTGTACCCCAATACGTGTTTTATATAAGTGCTTGATATTTAATTTAGGGGCTTTTAAAGTGGAGCGAGTAGTGCGACTCATCGGTCACGCGACCAACACGGGAAAGCGTGCCGCCAGCGTTTGCCCGCTACAATTAAGTCTCAAGCACTGAATTTAAGAGAAAAAAATAACGAATTGAACAACACAAGACTAAGGATTATGTTAGCTTTTGCCAATTACTGACTTGAAATGAAGATATTGTTGTAACTTGTGCTGCTATTACACGCGCGAAACGAGGATGTGGCAACATGGCTTGAGTAAGCTTATCACTGCGTGAATCTGAAACCGAAACTGATCGGGAGCATGCCGTGCGATGTTACTTTAGCCGATTACGTTCATATCATGTTTCCCTTCGAAGCGCTAGATTAAGAGAGGTGTCTAGCCTGCCAATTTAAATGCACAGAGGACTTGTGTACCAATAATAGTTGCAAATACTCTTTGTATTCATCTACCAAACAGCGGCACTCACTTGCCGAATGGTTCTCAGAAAATGGTAGGGCATATATACGAATCGGGTCGGTAGGGTGGTTAGAGTAGAGAGTCGCGGAGGTGTTGTGTTGGAGTTGTTTGTGCCTTGTTTGTTGTACTGCTGCTATGTATGTGCCTGCAACAGTGTTCGGTATTGGTTGGTGTTCATGCTTTGCGTGTGCTGGTGTGTATGAGTGATTGTCCCGTAAAATCTGTTATTTTACAGAAAAAGCCTGTTATTTTACAGAAAAAGTATGTTAAATAACAGAAAAATTAAAAACAGAGAACAGAGCTTTACAGAAATTTTCTGGCAGGCCAGCTGCCAGACAATTTCTGTTTTTTTACACAACTTTTTTTACAGTGAATGGTTCAGGTCCGCCCGGATTCAAAGGAACAACTACAACATTATCATCATCATCATCATCATCATCATCATCATCATCAAAGGCCGATATATTACACACCATATTTTTGGCCTGTGACGCTATAAGATGGTGCAGCATGAAAAACGCGGTTTCATAATTATGGGCATACAGTAACTCGGAAATTAACATTACATCTTTATCAAGCGGTCACTAGGTAGTACTGCAGCACGTGCCCTTGGCAGTATCAAATGCAACAGCATTTGTTGCAGCAGCCTCCCCCTTCATTTCAAGGCACCAAGGCACACTCAGAGCGCCGTGTAATTATCGAACTTGGACATAGTTCAACTACTCTACTCAAACTACTGTAAGTTCAGCTACTTTCCGATTAGCGGTAACTTTCAGGCTACAATTCATTTGGAAGTGACATTAGTAGTTTAACTTAACTACCTTTTTTAGGTAACTTCTACTCAAATTACTAACTACTTTCGAAATCTAGTGCTAATTTTGCTCACCACGAAAGTTTGAGCGCAGAAACAAAGCGCCCGGCAGATATGAAGTGACATTTCCGAGCAAGGCCCCCCCTCACAATCCGCCACAAGCGTCCTTGGGCCAAGGTGGCGTGAGCAGCCAAAACGGAACAGCGGCGCGCTTTGCGGAGCAGGAACAGATGCTTAACAAGCCTTGAGTCGGAGTATCGACCTAATCCGGTAATGCACGCCAGGCGCCGCGCCTGCAGCAGCTGCAACCGTGAAAGACGGGGACACTCCGAGGGTTGTTGTTTTCATGTCTGCCTCTAGCGAGTTCTGCCTCAAGCGGTTTGGGGGTTGCAGCACCAGGCTAGGCACCACTGGGTATGACCTCGCAGCTGGGCACCTGTTTCCATGGTCGCCTCGTCAGCGCATACTCCTTACGACAGCCGGACTTTCCCACCCACGAACGCAGACAGGGAATAATCCCTCTGCATGGAGCAACTTCCCGCTTCAAGCTACAACTCGTACGAGCGACGATGCTTGTTCGTCGTAAATCCTTCGCGTCCTTCCGAATTTCCGATACCGTAGAGGCCGGCAAAGATTGCAGAGTCACCCTTGGGAGGAAATCGCTTTTGTTGGGCCCGGCGTCAGCGGCAAAGCTATACTTCGCGTCAACTTCTTCGCTCCAGCCAGAAATATTTTTCTTCAGTAGAGTACCACTAGCACCGCAACGATGCGCGCAGTCGTCCGGAGGATCTCACCGTCGTGGCGCGAGGCTTCAACCCTTGACGGCTCAGGGGTGCGACTCGCTTTCAACGTACTCTCCGAGCAGTCGTGGAAAATAAAGATAGATCAACTCACAGCAATCACAACATGCCGAAAAAAAAGTTTAAAAAAAAAGCTTTTTTGCCATAAAACTTACTAGCCACAGGGGCAAACCCTCACATGTTTCGTCGGCATGGGACCCCGAAGATGCTTGCTGACACTCGATCGCTTTCTTCCCCTGATACTGCCGCAGCTCTGTTCTAAAATTCAGCGCTGCCGCTCCATCCAGCGCATCGAGTATGATTTCGTCTGGTCTCATAGCTTGGCTGGGGATCGTCCTTAGGAGGAAAAAGGGGAAAACTCTCCGGTAAGGACTTTGAAAGTCAACCGCTTCTGCGAGCGATTAAATCGTTATTTTGGTGAAAAGGCAAGCCATAAAGCTGCATTTATTTTGGGCTTGCAGGTGATTTTCCATGGATCAAAACCGCTGCTCATTTTAAGCTACCATTAAAATACAAAAGTAACTTCGAAAGTAACTTCAAAGTAACTCGCTACTTTTTTACAGTAGTTAGTAGTTTACTCAGTTACTATTACGAATCGTACTGTCTACTCTACTCCGACTACTTTTGGCGTCAATACTCAGTAACTTAACTTAACTACCTTTTTGAGTAATTTGTACATGTCTGGCAGTGTTATATTTGATACAAGGTTAAAGTAAAGGTATATGTAGTTGAACAGATAGCGGGTCCTAGAGTATCCTTTAGAAATGAAGAGTATTCTGTGCATAAAGTCAGAGGTTCAAGGGATTTGAAATTCGATAAGGGAGCGTGGGCAGCTTTGGCACAGAGCGGAAATATACAAAGGGGGACATGGGCTGGTCGTCCCTGAGAGCATAGGGGCAATTAGCACATTTAAATATAAAGAAAGTTTAACTAAAATAGAGGATACGTGGTGATGGTGCACGCGAAAACACACGAGCAATTATACATAAATAAAACTTTTAAAGAAAAATTAGTTGAATTGAACCTTAAATGCTAACATTTAAATACCAACTATAGTGATAGGGACTGACAGTGACCAGCTAAGCGAGAAGTGGGTACAAAGAAACAGAAAAAAAAACTGTGGGAGGAAATAATTCAAGAGAAAATAACTTTGCACAGGTCACTAAACCAGTGACATAAAAAATATAGCAGGTGTTTCCATAATACACGGGAGGCTTATTTAAGCTCACGAGGACGAGAACGAGTTGGTGGAAGGAGATACACATAAAGGTTAAATTTTAAGAGACCAGACAGATATATGCTCGTATGACAACTGCACTGCGCGAGACGCTAGAGCGCCGTAATTTTAGGCTGCAGCGACCGTCGTCGCACCCTACGAGGTGTATATCGCAGGTTCGGAGGCTTTCGCGTCTTGCCAGATGGTGAGATACGAGACTGCTTACGCCGAGAATTGTCGAAACCAAGCAGAGATAAAGAAAAACATTTACAGCAACGGCATCAGTAAAAGCTGTACAAAACATTCCCAGTAGCGGGTATCAGTGCAGACGTTTTACACACGCGACGACGCCACAGATCTTAATGTCAATAGAAAAAATGTTCGTTAATCAAGTGCGATAGGCCTTGGAAGCCTTCTTTCCTTGCGACGGTAGTGACGGCTGAGCCAGGTGACGGGTCTCGAGTCCTCGGCCTAGTGGAACCAAGGTGAACTCAGCGGGAGCGATGGCCAGGACAGACGGATTGTCGAGTTCCTGGCGTTTAGGCCCTTGAAGTCTCTCGTCGCTGCGACGGTAAAGGTGGCTTAAGCGGGTGAACCTCTTTGGGTTCCGGGTCTTCAGAAGCCCGGACAAACCAACGAGGGCAGTGGGCTGGCCCCCGGTAGTCTGAGTTTCTACGGCAATGGAGACGGGACAGCTCAGCGGCAACGGTAATGGCATGCGCGTTCTTGAGTTCCCGGCTAATCGAACCGGGACTGACATCATCGGTCAGCCAGCTCTCGGAACGCTTTGTCTTCTTCACTCCTTTTTCATTCTTTCCCGCTAGTTCTTTTCTCCGGCCGTCGATGGTTTATCTTGTGGGGCCGTGTCATAGTGAAAACATCAGTAGCCCGGTGATGGTTCTCGGCCGCGCATCCGCAGGGTATAATGCCATAATCTGATTGTATACGGTGCGATAATGAGATTATAGGACTCACCCGGGCGTGGCTTGTTCACCATTCTCGCCTCGTGATTGGTTTCGTGGGCAATCTTATCGTATAATGCCGCAGTCTGATTGGCTATGGTGCGATAATGGGGGCGCTCGGTACGTCTCGGATTTCTTAAGCTGTCACAGTTCTAATATATACGCACTAGTAGAATTAACTTCGTCGTACCGAGCTAGTTTTCGCTTCTTTCCTCGATTAAAGCTCCTGTCGTTTGTGCATGCCTGCTTTCACCGGGTGTACTAAAGTAAGAGGGTATTGCGAGGTCGACAGTTCCCTTAGTCTTTCGGCGTTAATTTATTTATATTTATATTTGTATTTAGTTTATTCAGATGAGAATAAAGGCCATGACCTTTCCTTTGGTGCGCTAACATACGATACTGTCGCCGCTTTTGACTACAAACACAGATTCGTTCTATACATCATAGAAATCAGCTGCTGGGGGTTCTAAGGGTTATCACGCTCAACAGGCTGGATAACATCATCGCACCGAAGTCGAGTTTTGAGATTTCGACTGCTTACCTTGAAAACTGCGCCGTCACACAGGTATGTAGCCTTCTGTGTCCACATGGCGATGCGCCATTTCGTTTACCCACGCGAGCAAAAAACTATTATATAAATCTGCCTCTTGCCTCCCGCAAGAACGATTGAAGAGCAACCGTAGTGGAAAAACGCTGGTGTTTTTAATGAACTAGTGAGTCGTGACAACTAAAGGAGCTGGGTGCTTTCGTAGGCACGCGTTTTTTTCTGAGTGGTGACATCTTAGCCATTTTACCAGACCCAATTATTGTTTCATGCTTCTCAACGTGCACACTTGTCTGCTTGGCGTGACTAAGCTCAAGCGGTCAGCGCTGGCCTGATTCTGACACTATTTATTGACGACATTTTGCCACCCAAGTTTCTTTCTTGTCATTCTTTGTCATGTGCTGGCGGCTATCGATGTGACAAGGATGTCACCCATTTCAGGCCACCTGAAAGACCCCAGGACACATTACTGGTGGCAGATGGCCAATAAAGCACTGGATTGGGAAGAGTGCTGGCTTACGACGAATGGGGAAGCAAGTTACTGAAAACGTTTACGTGGCGAAGTTTATAACTACAGTAAACGTTGGCTCAAATGTTAAAGATAAGCGGCGATATCAATTCCTCTTTCCTGCGTATTACCGCTCGTACTTCCGCCAAGTGGCAAATCGATCAAGAAAAACTACCTCCTGAAAACACGCGACGAACCTCTGGCACTTTGGATAGCTTTCACGAGATGGCGCCAGAAGAAGGGGACTTGGTGGGGACGATGAAGTTCAGCTGTGGCGCAAAGCCACTGATGCCCTCGCGGTCTGTGCTCACCAGAGATGGCAGTAATGACATTACTGTGTCGGTCTGGTAATTAAATTACTTTAGATAATGAGTAATGTAATGAATTGCTATACTACCAGAGCTGATTCTTTTAGTAATATAATAGATACTTTCAGGCAATGGCATTCCCGAAAAATTATGGCTACTCTTAGTACTGTCCTAAGTGAAAAATTCCGTTGCAAACTTTAGAAAAGAAGAAGAAAAATTATTTTGCATGGTGAAATATTGTGAAAGAAACGCAGGAAAAAATCGTGGCAACCTGAGAGCAAGCCTCGTACCAAGAAGAGCTGTGGACGAACGCACAAGGTGCTGGAAGAACGAAAAGAAAAAGCTTACGTGAACATCGCTGGAGGCGAGCAACACGAACTCCAGGCAGGACAGATTAACGGCGTCGCGTCATCACGACGATACTATACTTCGTTCATCCCTAAGCTGACAGTGCAGTGGGAGCTGCAAGCTATTGAACCAATCACACGCTGTTTTTAATCATTGTCCGTCCCTTTCTCACCGCGTGGGTATCAACAGGAAATTGGTTACGTAACCGAGAACGATAGACCTTATTGACTTCTCCAACAAACAAGTAGGTTCCCCGTTTATTCCTAAGCTGACGAATTGCGTCAGCTTAGGGATGAACGGCTCTGTAGGCTACAAGGCGGCGGGCACATCACCAGTGAAGTTAAACCATAATTTAAAACCTGAGAGGATAGGGGCAAACAGATCCCAGCCTTGTATTTTCGTCAGGAAAACCAAAACCGTAGCTTCGACCATAGTGAACAACAAACAACCAGGAATAAATAGTTAATTCCAAATCCCTTGTCAAAGCGGGAACGTTTCGTGTGTAGACGAAGCAGGTGCCGCTCTGAGTATGCTTCGCACCTTCCCTTGAGGTGTTTATTCGAGGATAAGCCACCAGGCGATACTCGCCCTCCGTTCCATTGGAATTTAACTCGCGACACTTCTGCTTAGCAAATCCGGGCCCTTTGTATAATGCGCAAACGCTTGGACTCTTCAGGTGTTTCGGAAAAATGCTGCTTGAAAGAAATGACACTGTGGAGGTACAGGCGCGCATTCCCTCTCCCATTTTAAACACTGGATAAAGCTATGCGCGAGCTCTCCTCACTCTCCACTGCATTGTCAAGAAAAAGTTGCCATTAGTGCGTCAAGGCGGAAGGTAACGTTTGTGACGACTTCTTGTAAGAACGAGCTGCCATTACCCGACTAAACAAACGACATGGACTACCAGCTTCTAAATCAGGAGGACGCAAACATATCACCCACACAGTAGAACTTTCACCGTTGCATGAACAGCGAACCGGCTGATCGGCTATACTACAGGCTATTCATAGCTCAGAAATATTCATCATGTTTAACACTTAAGCCGTGTGCGACCAGCGAACCACTGTTCAGTATGGTTTGCTTTGGAGGACACATAAGGATGGTTGGCCTGGTGTAAACGGGAAGATCTGAGTTTTGGTACATACGGACCAACTCAACTCTTACAACATGTTTATCTATTATTGAATTACTGCTGTCGGCACTGCACGTGCACAGTGCCTCGCTATCTTGGATCTGGTTCCTGCACACGCGCTGTGTGGAGCGAGCAGGCGCTGTTTGGAAACACTGCGTTGGTGTATACGGTAAATAAAATGAGTGCTTGAATTACTGCCTCAAGGTATTCAAAGAAATAATGTCAAAGTAATTCATTACTTTTGGAAAGTAATTAATGATATTTATGTCATTACCTTTAGTCTGCGGTAATTTGTAATGTAATATATTGCATTTTGTATTTTCAGAAAAGTAATTATTAATGTAATTTAATTGCTTTTTGAAGTAATTTTGCCATCTCTGGTACTCGGCGAACGCAGATGAGTTAAGCAACTTTTGAGGATAGCGGACTGGGAACAATCTGGATATGCCAGCAAGCCTTACAATTCCTGGGTACAGGCCAGAATAGTGAATTATTGCTGCCGTTGCGGTTGCGACCTAGTTGTAATAATAAAATAAGATCAATCAGCAGTTGCAGGAACAAAAACACGAATGAACAATTAATTCCCAATCGATTAAAGGGAGTGGTTATGGAACACAACCACATATAAAAAGCCAGTGTCTCAATTTCAAGTAGTCTTGATTGAAAGTCCAACAAAACCGGAAAATGTTTTATTTTTCGCACAGCTGTAGTACTGAACTTAACTACAGGAATACGAACGAACGCACTTAAAAATGCACCAAGGCGAATTGCTCATAAAATAGCTCGAAACATTCTTCCAACTGAGTGAATATTCAAGCATCATTTAGGTATTAATATGTTACAACCAGACAAACAACAGCTTTACGTTGCAAGTATAAAAGAAACCATCGCAAAACTGCTCGATGCCGCACTGTAAAGGAAAGGGCGACCTGAAGTTAAAGCTTCTAGCTACACCTTTTGATACAAATGCGTTTTGAAACCTATTGTGGGTCAATCTCTTGGCTTTGTCGTTTTAAGATCGTCAATAATGACGACTCAACAATCAGTTCATTTACGGTCGGAAGCTCGGTCAGGTATAGTTCAAGAAATAGGATCAACCGAATCGAAATGCAGTGTAAGCCTCCTATGTAGGACACAACCGATATGGCGTGCGGCCGTTGATAACTTTCTTTCCCCAAACATGGCTGTGTGCCTCTATCCGGAGAGCAACTGCAGGAAACGGAGCAAGATAGAGAGCGTACGTGGACGTCAAAACAGATGGTTCGGTGGGAGCGATGATGTTTATAGACGTAAGGCAAGCCGTATTAGGGTTTTTTGTTTAAACCGTTGCAAGTGTACCCTCGACAACATTGAACGTTTTTTGGAGGCAAGCATTACTGGGAGCAGGCGACACTCTTCTATTTTGTTCTGCTTGGATGGGTGGTACCCGTAAAGACGACAACTATAGCCTTTGTAGCATACTCACATTATCCTTCAAATCAGAGCTCGCTCTGACGTCCTTACCACGCTCTCTCTCATCTCCTCTCCCTCGGAACGCCTGCTGCTCTCAACACGCTCATATTGTTCTGAATAGTGAGGGCTGTCATGGATATTTATACGGCATTAGTCCCGGCTTCATTTCAAGTTGCGACAGGTCACTCGCTGTAGATGAACCGTTTGCCAGGTACGTTGTAGCCCGCCAGCCTGGGGTCTTCAGCATTATCCATACAGTAGTGAGTACACAGGCCACACGTGGTACGAGTGCTCATCAGATCGAAACGGGCAAGAAATTTAGGTTGAACTCAATCACTGGGCAAACTTACGATGTATGTCGCACAAAACTTGACTATGGAGAAGAAATTGTATACTTTGTTTGCGTTTGAGCAATTAACGGGTTCCTCCTCCTCTCTGATTAAATTTCGCACGGAAAAAACGCGCCACCTGACTCAAACACCAATTCGATTTCCCCGCTAATTTTAGCGGGAAAATGACGATCTGGGGCTTCGTGTCCGTCACTAGAACAAATTCGGATTTCTCACTAGATTTTACGGGAAAATTGGCATCACGTAGTCTGTAACAATTTAATTCCCCGCTAAATTTGGCGGGAAATTGAATAACGAAGATCATGTTTATCATTCCCCACTAAATTTAGCGGGAATTGAATTAGTACTGGAGTCACGTGGAGGTCAATTTCGCTCAATTTAAGCAGTTGCAGCAACTTCCACTCGACGCCGAGGCCACGAAGCCTTACCAGAACGAGGCCCTAGAATAGCACTCTAAAACAATAGAAGTTTCTTAAGTTGAAGTGCTAATTTTTGAACTCAGGTTTGCCAAGTTTGCATTTCAACATGGCCCTTGAAGACGACGGGCATAACGAACCCTCAACCTGGAGCAGAAGCATCTTTTCGTGGTTGGGACCAAACATGAGCAGAAACCGGAAGAGGCTGTCAAAACGCCCGCACAACGGCAAGCTAAGCTGGTAACGCTGGCACGGTAATGCAGCGACAGGGGCGAATCCACCACAAAGCGGAAAAGCTTTTGCTGACGAAGACTTGCACCACCTGGACCAGAAATCCCGGAGGAACTATTCACTGCCTACAAGGTATCCAAACGACCCGACAACCAATGACGCCCAGCAAAGCAGTTGCCACTGGTAGAACTGATCCCGAGGTTTGGTGGTGGTGAAAGCCGACGATCACCACATTCAGCTTGATGTCAGGACTGCTGACACCCCAAATTCCAGATTCTCAGCTTTCTCGACGCGAATTTATCGCCAGAAGCTTCCTTGAAACTCACGTGACCCATCAGGTAAGGGCGAAGTGAGCCAAGCTGCCTGGTCAACCGTCGTCTCTGGAAGGCGCGGAAGAAGGGATAGCGCCGACACCCACGAAGAAACAGCCGGGGAGGTGATGGTGACGGCCTGACTGATCATCACCCGACCCGAATCCCGGGCAGTGCGTTGCGTAGAGTTGTCAGCAAAATATCGGCTTTGCCCTAGCAGAGTCAATGGCATTAGCCATTCCAAATACCCGAAAGGTGCTGTCATTCGGATCAAGGAGGAAGTGCTAAACTGTGCCATTCAGTGGACACCGCCGTTTGCCACCGCCGCAGTAAACTTCTTAAAGCTGAGACGATGCAGGCCTGTACAATAATTCCAGTTCCATACACCTCTGAATGGGAACAGAACACAGTGTCCACAGATGATCAAACCGACATTGAAAACCACTGCAGACCTGGATATTTTCACCTGGATCCTTGGAAGCAGACCGATGAGCAGAACAACAAACAACCCTAATCACCTTCGAGGGTGAAGAGACACCCCAAGATATGGCTACCATACTACGATTGCATGAAGCAAGTATGCGCATACGGACCCGCGCGGTGGTTTGCACGCATTGTCATGCTGTTGGACACAAAGCGGACATCTGCCTAACGAAGAAGAGCAGAGATGCCCGGACTGCGGAAGGGAACACATGCCACGGAGAAGGTGGCTGCATGGACGCCTCCCCGCACCATGTAAGAACTGCGCAGAGGGCCCACCTGGCCGCGGATTCCCTCCTGTCCCAAATGAAGGGAGGCCAACGAGGCAGCTTCGACAGAAGGGAAGAGACGAGGGGGAAACCCACACGCAGCAGACGTCAGGCACCTCGATCGAGAACGGTCTTCCAGGCACTGGGCCGGGGATGAAAACACTGCAGCGGGACCGTGCTGCGCTACTACCCAAGGAGAAGAGATTCCCACGCCCACCCCGCCGCCAAATACTGCGGGGACACTTCCCAGCGCTTCCGGGCGGCGATAGCACCCGCAGCAGGCACTGATAGAAGAGAGAGGGACGAAGATATTACCACGGATGGTTCAAGCCATGCCAGCAGCTCTCATGGGGTCCAGGTCACAGTGCCGACTCGAGGCCGGAATGGAAACAACAGCCCAACGACATTCCGAGCCAGCTACAACACCGAGCCACCTACGCGGCGACAAACATGTCCCATGGCAAGCCATCGGATAGGGACCAAGCATTGGTAACTTACGGGCGTAATTCAAGACCTCTATGGAGGGCACGGTCGCCAGCATCAAGGCCGATCTCCAGAACACCATCATGAGCGTGATCAGAGAGATCATGCAAGAGGAGGTTAAAGCCAACGATAACACCAATTCTGCACGAGGCTGCCGGCTCCATTGTTCCGAGGACGACAAAATAGTGGCAAACCAAACTCGTCAAGCGCCAACTACGATGAAGCCGCGACGGTCAAGATGGCTTCAACTAATAACAGGGCTGCAGATCAGGGCCATTAGCCTTGAGGCCGCTCATGTGTTGTTCAATGGAACTGTCTGCGGACTCGCAGAGGAAAAGTGAGTGAACTGAACAAACGATGTTTTAACAGCATTAAGAAGCCAAGCCCCCTGCTCCAGAAGGTAGGGGGAATTGTAGAAAAAATAGCTGGGGTATAAGTACTGACGTATATATGATTCCGACCGTACGGTACGAGAGGCGGGAAAGACCGCGCGGGGGTCTGATGCGCCGAACGTGCCAGTTAGCTAAAGAGACGAAGCAGCGGTGTTCGTTACACTGATAGCCTACCCTACCGCAAGACCAAATCGACGCTGTCCGCAATGAGTTTGCCAGCGAATATTACGAAATTGTACTGCGCAGATGCTGGTGAAAATCGGCGCTGGTTGGTTGAAGTGGGCGGTGTCGGTTTATGAGCGCCCGGGATATAACGTGCATGGGCAGCAACGCGACCGCTTGCATCCCACACCTGAAACTCGCGGTGGGGAAGGTACCCAATCATCGTGGGCAGGGAACTTCAATGCGACGCCACACCCATGTGGGGATACTCCCGTGACTCACCCAAAGGCGCAGGCAAATGGCGGAAGCAATGACTCTGAACTGTCTTTAGAACTCGCGAGACAACGTAGATATGCCGACGCGAATAAGGTAAGCACGCGAAGCAGAAGGACCTACCACCACCCGACCTCACCTAGGGAAACTCTGAACATCGAACTCCAGTGGCAGCACTTTCAAAAGACTGTATGGGCGGTGACCATCTACCAATCACCGTTACACTGACCCATTTCTCAACCGGTGGTAAAGTAGAGTACACAAACAAGCTGAAATGGGACAGATCAGGGAAGCTTTAACTCAAGGGCTGACCGAGAGCGGGTTCGCAGAAAGACTACAGGCAGCCCTCAAGAAAGCCGCACAAAACATAAAGGTCATGGAGGCGACCCGATACCGGATCTACACCTTCTCAACCAATGGGCCTCCTGAATTGAAGCCCTGGAAAGATATAGACTGAGGGCAACCACCAGCATTAGAGCACGCTCAATCTGGTGACGGCGACAAGCGAAGAGGTACGCCAACCAACTTGCTAGGCAGTAATGGCAACCACCGTGACTCTCTCAATGGTAGGACGGAGCCTCGACAAGATATGGAGGACGTTCCAAGCTATACGGGCCGAAAAAAAGCGGGACTGCAGCAGAAACATCGCGCTGGCACTGCGGGTTTCAGAAGACCAAGTGGCAACAGAAGTTGGACAACCTCTTCTTCCCGTGACCCGCAACACCCGCCCACAAGACTTACAAGCGTCAAGACTATGCACCAGGGATCCTGCCAGCGCTCCCTTTGCTATGGGGGAGCTGATCTCAGCCCTAAAGCAATGCAAAACCAAGAGCACACTAGGCCGAGACGGCATGTACCTATGCTCTCCTTAGGAACCTCTCAGACGAACATTTAGAGGAGCTCCTAACACGGATCAACCAAATCTGGACCACAGGTCAAGTTCCAGAAGAGTGGAAGACTCCTGGGTCATCCCGATTCCGAGACCAGTGCAAGCCCACAACGTCGCTTGCTTACATGAGACCCATTTCACTCTCCTCAAATTTGTGCAAGCTCGACAGAAAGAATGGCGCTATGCAGAATTCAGCACATTCTAGAGAACATTGGCACATTCCACTACACGCAAACAGGCTTCCGAAGACACCTGGGACTCAATATAATCTTTTGATGATCTACACAGATGTGCTGGAAACACCTTCCAAAGTTGATCCACGCATCGTTGTAGCAGTGGACGTCAGAACAGCGTTTGACTCCGTACCACACAAGTCAATAATCGACAGCGCAGTCGCCTATAATATCCAAGGAGCACCACTCAACTTCATCAAATCCTTCTTGGAGGACGGAAATTTACAGTCAAAGTGGAAACACCGCAGGTCCAGAAACACCGAATGGGTGGGAGTCCTCAAGGCTGCAGTCCTTTCACCTACGCTGTTCGACCTATAGTCGCGGCCGATCTCCCGCCTCGCCTGGCCCGGATCCAAGAGCTCTGCTTCACTATCTATGCAGATGATATCACAAGTGTGATGTACCGATAATTTTAGGGTAATGCAGGATATATATTTATTTAACTGATAGATTACATTCGGATTGAGAAGCGTCTTCTTTTGTCTGCGACCGCGCCCCGTCTGGTCTTTCACGCAGGCGTCACGTTCTTCTCCGCGGCTCGCTCTCCCTCGCCGGCGTCTCCGGTTGCGTCAGCCCGCGCGCCGTTGCCTGGACCAAAGGTCGTGTTCGCTGTGCGTGGCGAACACGCACACAATACACGGCACGCACACAATACACGGCAATATCTCCCCCTTAAAAAAACTTCACGTTTTCAGAGGCCCAGCCGCGTTGGTGGATGGCGCGTCCGTGTTGATCTTCGAAGAAGAGGAGGGCTGCCCTCCGTGCTCTGGCCACGTGTGCCATTAAGCGGTCTGGCTGGCGAGCTTGGAGTGCCTGCCTCCGGCGTTGCAGGATCGTTCTGTATGGCTGGAACGTCGTCACTGGAAATCGGAGACGGTGAACCGTTTCGCTGGCTGATGCCGCGGGAAGGGGCGAACTTTTTCGATGTTTTTGCGCCCTTGGGGTTATCGTCTTGATTCGGAGATATTCCCTCTTCCTCCTTGGGTACATGTCTCAGCTGTTCAATGTGCCGTTTCCAGGTATTTCCGTCGTTCGTGCGAATCTCATATGTTCGGTTTCCTAGAACTCGTATGACGACTCCTTTCGACCATTTCTTGCCGTTCCTGTAGTCTCTTGCCCAGACCTGGTCGTTCTGATGTAGGTGTCGTTCTTTAGAGTTGCGCGAGGCGTGCTGCTTCGCCTGTTCTGATCGCACGACATCCGTTATGGATGGTCTAAGAAGATCGAACCTTGTGCGAAATTCGTCTCCTGTCATCATTTTGGCAGGTGTTGAGCCAGTTGTCGTGTGCGGGGTCGTCCGGTATGCCACCAAGAAGTTATGGCATGCCTCTTCCATAGTCAGCCCCGACTTCAGGCTTGCGTTGACAGACTTCTTGAATGTTCCCACGAAGTTTTCTGCCGCACCGTTCGTTGCGGGATGGTTCGGGGGTGAGAATGACTGTTGCACTCCGTTTCTTGTCATGAAATCCCGGAATTCGCTTGATCGGAATTGCGGGCCATTGTCTGTCACAATCCTTTCTGGCAGTCCATATCTTGCAAAGAGAGTTAGAAACACTCTTATGGTGGCTGCCGAAGTCGTCGAGGTCATGGGCACTACCTCGGGCCATTTTGAATATGCATCAATAATCAGCAAGAAGTTCCTTCCTTGAAAGGGTCCTGCGAAGTCTGCATGCAGGCGTTGCCATTTCTTTTTGGGTATTCCCATGGGTGTATAGGAACTTTAGGTGCCTCGTTGCTCACTTCCTGGCACGGCCGACAACTTCGGACCATCGTTTCAATGTCATGATCCAAAAGCGGCCACCACACATAGTGTCGTGCCAGTCCCTTCATCTTTGTCATTCCCGCATGACCTTGATGCAAGTCGTTCAAAACGTGTTTTCGGTACCTCGAGGGTACGATGACGCGTGTTCCCCACATTAAGCAGTCGAGCTCCACGGTTAGTTCTGTTCTGCGATGGAAGTAAGGCTTGAGGTCTTCGGAATTCACTTGTTCCGGCCATCCATCCATGGTGAGTCTTAAAACTTTAGACAACACGGGGTCCTTTCGTGTCTCTCTGCTGATCTGCTTATGTGTCAGTGGAAGTGCTTGAAACTTGTCTAGATGGAGACATTTGATTTCGTCCATTCTTGTAGTTTCTGATTTTGTAGCGCCCTTGTCAGTCATTGGGAGTCTCGACAGCGTGTCTGCGACTACGTTCTTATCGGTCGACACGTACTTTATGTCGAAGTCATACCCTGACAAGATGATTGCCCATCGCTGCATTCTTGCTGCCACCGTGCCTGGGATTCCCTTACCGGGATTGAAAATCGACACCAGGGGTTTGTGGTCCGTCCACAGCGTGAAGTGGCGCCCAAACAAATACTGGTGAAATTTCTTTACGCCCTCAACTAGACTCAGCGCTTCTTTGTCAATCTGAGAGTAGTTTCGCTCACCTTTAGAAAGCGTTCTTGACATGAAGGCGATCGGCCTCCGTTGCTTGTTGGGTAGTACGTGTTGAAGTACTGCTCCAATGCCATGGCTCGATGCGTCACAGTGCAGTTCCAGAGGAAGTGCAGGGTCATAGTGCACTAGCAGACTCTTCTTGGTGAGTTGCTTCTTCGCTTCGTTGAAGGCTCTCTGGCATGATCTCGACCACTCCCACCTTTTATCTTTTCGCAGCAGTTCATGTAGCGGATGTAGGATGTCGGCTGCGTTGCTGATGAACTTCCCGTAGTAGTTCAGGAGTCCCAGAAATGCTCTGAGTTCTTTTTGGTCTTTCGGCGTCTTCGCTTGTAGGATAGCATCCACCTTCTTGGGATTTGGGTGGATCCCTTGTTTGTCTACGACATGTCCTAGGTACTCGATGGAGTCCTGCATGAAGCAGCATTTTTCTTTTCCCAAGCGAAGGCCACTTTCCTTGAGTTTTTGCAGTACGATGTCCAGGTTCCGCAGGTGATGTTGATCGTTCTTGCCAGTTACCACGATGTCATCCTGAAAAGCACCTGTGTACGGCAAGTTTCCAACGAGTTCTTCTATGACGCGTTGGAAGATAGCTGATGCTGGGGTTATTCCAAATGGCACTCTGTTCACCTGATAGAGCCCTTTGTGTGTGTTGATCACAGTGAGGTTTCTTGATTCTTCCGCTAAGGGGATCTGGAAGTAGGCTTGTTTGCAATCCAGCTTGGTGAACTTCTCCCCATGGGCAATTTTCACAAAGAGATCTTCAGTCTTCGGTAGTGGGTACCTATCTGGCTTCAAGGCTGGGTTGAGTGTAACCTTGTAATCCCCGCATATGCGCACTTGTCCGTTTGCCTTCATCACTGGAACGATTGGAGTCGCCCACTCACTCCTCATCACAGGAGTGATTATCTGCTCTTTCTCAAGACGATCCAGCTCCTCTTCGATCTTTTGTCGGAGGGCGTATGGAACTGACCTTGGTCTGAGAAACTTTGGTTGAGCATCATCATTCACGCAGAGTTTCACGGCGTAGTCCTTCAGTTCTCCTGGGCCTTCAAAGATGGAACTGTGTTTCTGTAGCACACCTGCGAGAGTTAAGGTTTCTGCACGCACATTGTGTACTTCCTCCCAGTTCACTTGAAAATCCTGAAGCCATGCCCGTCCCAGTATGGGAGGTCCCCCATTCTTCACCACTTGGATTTCATGACGCTTGACTTGCCCGTTGTACCGCATCTCCACTTGAACCATTCCCTCTGGAACGATGGGCTTGCCGGTGTACGGCTTGAGCGTTATTCCCGAAGGTTTCAACTGGATGTCTGGAAGAATTTCTTGAAACGTCTCCAGGTTGATCACAGTCACGGGTGAGCCTGTGTCAATCTCCATCTGAAGAGGTTTGTTGCAAATCTCCACAGTTACTGTGATGGGTTTCGGGTAGCTTGAGTCGATGAAATAAAATGGAGTTTCGTCTTCCGAGTTCTGTGTGGTGACATGGTTGGTGAAGTTTGGCTTGTCCTTTTTGCCTGAGTCTTGTGGATCTCGTTTCCTGTCGCGGCAGACCAATTGGAAGTGTCCTGTTCTTCCGCATTTTTTACAAGTCTTGTTCCTTGCAAAGCAGTTTTCAGAGTCGTGATTGGTTTTGCCGCAGCGGTGACATGGGGTCCTGCTTGTGCGAGATTTACCTTTACCCTCGCTTGCCTTTTTCGGAAGTGACGTCTTGTATTTCCGCCCTTGCACCAAGCGATTGACATCTTGTTGGGTCTCAGTCTCGCTTCTTATTTCCTTCGCATCCTTCATGGCTACCTCCATCGAAGTGGCAAGATCCACCGCTGCCTTGAATGTCAGCGTCGGTTCAGCCAGCAGCTTTTCGAGAATGTTTCCGTCCTTAATGCCGTCAATGAGCTTGTCTCGAAGTCGGTCGTTGAGGGAAACACCGAAGTTGCATTGCAGTGAAAGTTGTTTGAGCGCAGCTACGTAGTCTGCGATGGTTTCGGATTCCAGCTGCTTCCGGTGATGGAATTTGTAGCGTTCGACCGTTTCATTGGGCGTCGGGTCGATGTGGTTCTGCACCAGTTGAACGATCTGTACGTACGTCTTGGTGCTTGGTTTAGCAGGTGCCGCCAAGTTCCGTATCAGTCCGTACATTTCTCGTCCGACGATAGAGAGAAGAACATCGGCTCGCTTTGATTCCGGAATGTCGTTCGCAGCGAAGAACACTTCGATCCTTTCGATGTACGAAGACCATGATTCCGATTTCTGATCGAACTCTTCAATTTTCCCGATGCGAGGCATTCTTTAGGTTTGAGATGGGGCGTCACTCACGTTACCGCTGTCTCCTTTGTTCCGATGTCGCTCAGTTGTTTATATCCATCTTTGTTGCATGGATCCCATCCTCGTCGCCATTGTGATGTACCGATAATTTTAGGGTAATGCAGGATATATATTTATTTAACTGATAGATTACATTCGGATTGAGAAGCGTCTTCTTTTGTCTGCGACCGCGCCCCGTCTGGTCTTTCACGCAGGCGTCACGTTCTTCTCCGCGGCTCGCTCTCCCTCGCCGGCGTCTCCGGTTGCGTCAGCCCGCGCGCCGTTGCCTGGACCAAAGGTCGTGTTCGCTGTGCGTGGCGAACACGCACACAATACACGGCACGCACAATACACCGGCAACAATCTGGACCAAACGTGAAGCGGTCGGAAGACAAGAAGAGGTACTATACAGGAGGTACTGGACACCATCGTAGAGTTTACTGGATTCCGTAGGCATGTCGCAGCACCAAATAAGACCTCATACATAGTGTTGGGCAACCGACGCATTCAATCTCAAACAGAAACACAGAACCTGAAGGCCTGTGCCTGGAGCCACTGACCATGAAGGGCGTTGAGATACAGAGAGTTGAAGATTGAGGATTCTCGGACAATTCCTCGATCAAGACGGAAGGCTTCCTACCTGGATGAAAAGGGTAACGAAAACCTGGAAGAGCACGCTGCACTTAATCAGAAGAGTAGCCACGAAAAATGGGGAGCCACAGAAAGGGTAACACGTACCCTAGCCCTGGCGCTTCTGACTTCGAAAGCACTCTATGCATACAATTACAATAGACTTACACAAACACGAGTCCTAAAACTTGAGAGGCTCAACAGGGAAGCTATGAGAGCAATTAGCGGACTTCCACGATTCGCAAAAATCGAAGACCTGCAGATACACTCTAAGCTCAATCGTAGCCTCCTCTATACGGAGAAAGCCTGGCACGTCGCGAAAAAGTGGCCGCCGAAAGTAGGAGAGGAGGGGCGGGGAATCAAGAGCGGAGGGAAGCTAGACTGCTAGCGCCACACAAGAGCGAGCGGCCAAACGCAGAAACAGTCTTTTTGTTTTTTTCCTCTTTTTTTTCGGAATCGCGGAGAAGAAAGTCAACGTCAACCTTCTCCTTCGCCGTCCCTGCGTCCGCATCTCCGCAGCAGTCGCTCGTCGCTTTCGTTTGCGTTGGGGGTTGTGCGACGAACTGCCCGGAAAGGTCGGTATCTGGTGCTTGGAGCGTTCGGCGATTCATGGGCCATATACTTCGTTTCACCTTAGGTTTGAACGAAGTCAAGATATGCTTCGTTTGATCCTACGTGCGAGCGAGGCAGTGCTAGGCTTGTGCGAGCCGAGCACTCATACGTTCGCTGCTTTGCACGCGCGCTTATCAGTTAATGATTTTCCTCAGGCTATCCTCTCATGCTTATAGCTTCGCCTTCGCTCCCACATAGGACTAAACGAATATAGAAGCGCGAGACCGACGCTTTGTGCATTGCTGCTTTGCTCGAGCGTGCGTGCGATGCAGATAACGCAAAAAGCGCTGGGCTCGCGCTAGCTTGGTTTCGCTCGCACATGAGGTGAAACCAAGTAATATGATACGCAACTTTAGCTTCCGTGAGAAACGAGGCAACTCGCGTTTTAGTGCCAAGGACGAAAAATAAAACGTGAAGGACACGGACAGACATGCACACAGTGTAGATGTCTGCACTGTCATTTGCGTGTTCACTTTGTCATTAGCATACCTTATCAGTCTTCGTCGCTTACTCAACGGAGGCTCGAGCGGTAGCAGCGTCCACAATAAACATTTTGCACTACTACTTTACGAAGCTGTTTACATTGTTGCGCCTGTAGTCAGTTGAAGCTCATGCACGCGACGTTCAAAATGTGGCTAATCGAGACACTCCCACTGAAATGACGGTCCTCGGCACCTGGGCGTCGAAACTACTCAGTCAAAACTGTTTGGTTCTTCTGCGGCACGACCGCGATGGTCCGACGACAGCGCACTCGCTGGCACACCGACAACCCTGCCGACCGCCGGCATCGTGCATTGTTGCCAGCGCCTTTCGAATCGCCGCCGTCGCCGCAGCCGTTTCTCCCGGAGTACGAAAACGACGGTGACGAAAACACAAAAGCAAACGTGGTTCGGGGAGCGGCCGCTCATGACCCAAGCGCTCGCAGTCTATCTCTGCCCGTTCTGCTCTGCGCTACCGTATTGGTCACCACTTCGCGCGCTTCTCCTCTCCTTTTTTTGCTGGCCGCTCGCCCCTGGCTAACCGCCGTCGATGTGCCAGGCTTTCTCCGTATAGAGGAGGCTATGGCTCAATGCTCTCAAGGAGCGGGCAGACGCACTCAAGGACGCGCAACTGGACCGACTCAAGGTGCACAGAAGCGGCAAGAGCCATATTGCGACATATTGGTGCACGCAACGGATCACCTTCGACGCTCCCAAACCGAAGCCTCGAAAATACAACCATACTACGCTTACTACCGTTTGCCCCACTGGCTCGCAACATGGGGAAGGACCACGAAAAGCGGCGGTTCCAAGAAGGTCATGGACCACGTCGACTTTGTTCGAGAGTACAGCAGATATTTCACCAACCTATACGTATACACAGATGCTTTACTGCGAGGAGACGGACAAGGAGCCATTGGATAGTTCATGTTAAACTCCGCAGACGACATGCAGCCAAGTACTGCAGGGTGAATGTGGCCTCAAGGAAGCCGAGGTACAAGCTATACTAGCAGGAGCCAAACACGCGGCCACACGCTGCAACAAGACAGAAGCACTCTACAAGCACGTGTGGGTCTTCACTGACAGTAGCGAGGCGCACTCAGAATGCGACAACGTCTGACACCTATGGCAGCATCGTCTGACAGCTGCGAGAATCAGACCAACAAGTTTGCAGACGAAGGACGGGTCCTTCGGATTGGATGGGTGCCGGGACACTCCGGCATATATGGCAACGAAGAGGCCGACAATGCTGCCAGAGGACCCTTGAAGCTGCGCCTACGAGACCAGACCAGGAGCAACAGGGACTAAGTCAAGAAGGCAAAAATGATGTCATGCCCCTTCGACCCCGACGAGTTCCTGTCCCTGGGAAGGACGAGGAGGCGCAAGACACTGACGAATCTGGTCCCTCAAGATCCCGACGGCGAACTACCTGCCGAATGCAGCCGGAGTGACCGCGTTATTCTGCGCCGGATCCAGCAACACGGCAGCTAATGCCTGCCCTGCAGGCTATGCTAGACAGAGCCAGGCGAGTCCGACACCCCGATGGCCCCGGGCTGGTTATCAACGGTAACTGCACTCGATGTGGGAGCAAGAGTCCAGCAACTATAATACATCTTCTATGGGAATACAGAGCCACTGTACGCTCAAGGCGGGCCACCATATACGACCCCCGCTTGCCATCGACCCAAAACTTTCGTACAGTGGACGCGAACGGGGGGCGACATAAAGCACAGGAAGATCGTGCTGGACTCTCTGCTTAAGTTCATCGAGAAGCCGGTATCCGGCACTATTTTTAAACATTTCATCTTCATTGTATTCCCCTACTCTCACCTATCATCTTCCCCACAAATGACGTAAGGTCAAGGTGGTAGAAAAATCATTAAGATACGTCTTAAACAAACAAAACTAAAACAAGCCAGAAAACAACAGATCGTGCACTCAAGGATGTCAGTACAGCCACATAAAAGAGAACATTATCATCTCCCAACGAGCAGCTGAAATTTCTTTGAGTGCTGCTTCTTGATGTGTGTGTGTGTGTGTGTCTGGGGGGGGGGGGGAGTAGTATATAATATAAACTAAAAACAAAACAAAAATATTCTAATGTATATTTTTGGGAAACCAGTAAACGATGCTCCCTATAAAATTTCGTCGAAGATTTACTTTGAATCAGAACCTTAACATGATGTGTGTGTGTGTGTGTGTGTTCTCATTCTTTTCTAATAATACTTAGATCACCTTAAAATTTCACAAAATCGCACCTTTAGTTTGATATGCCTTTCAATTATTGCCGTCAATTCTTTATTAATGAGCGTTTTTTCTTATTGTGTAAGTAATAGCTATCTCACCAACTTTGTCATAACACCGCATCTTAGTTTGTTTGGCCCGTTAATTATTGCCCGTCAATTAGTCTTTTCTTCTGAATATGCTTATTGAAGGTGTCTATTTTATTAATAGTATTATGTAGAAAGCGCATGTTCGAGCAATATTCACGGCTTGAAAAAGCGAAAGTTTCTACGAAACGTGGACTCTATTTTTGAGAGTTCCCCGACAACTGACCCAAATTTGCCGTCTTAAAAACAGCGGCTTAAGGCTGAACTTCCACGGAACGAATTATGGGACGAATAACTGGCGAACGCCGCCCGACGGCACGCTCGCTCTTTGCGCGCGACGTAGCAGCCGCTGTGTTGAATCCGCGCAGGCATAAGCCGCCGGGCAAAATTCGTCGAGTTATTCGCAGCATATTCGTCCCATGAGTTCAGCCTTTACTCTCCGATTATGCACGCATTGCGTGTTTCTCATCGTAGAGCTCTTGCATTCGCTCTCTTTGTACCTCGAGGCTCTATTAAAGAAATACAAAAACACAGCGCAGAATGCTCCGATAATTGAGCACGATCCCCCCTGCCTCCATGGGTGACGGAGGGGCCCGTTTCGAGTCGTACTTGACACTACAGACAGGAAACCAACCCTCCAGCTGCCCCTACTTAAACCCTCCGACCCATCCATTACTTTACATCGGCCCCTCTTCCCTCGTGCCTTTAATGCTCCGGGGCAGTGGCAAACTCGCACAACGCATCCCACAGACAGCAGGGCACGTCTACTCTCCCACCCCGAAGCCGGCACGCACGCCACCACGGGCAGGCGAAGAAGGAAGCAGAGCCCAACAAACTTTCCATGCGGATTCTCACTCCCACAGCAGCAACATCGTCCATCAGCGGCGTCATCATCTAAAGAGTGATTTATGCGATTCGCTTTTCAGAAAGCAGCGGTTGTCGGGAGGAAAAGGCAGGGGGGGGGGGGGGGCGGCAAACGGCCTCCACACTGCGTGTTTGAAACGCCGCTCACGGAGCTCCGCGAGGCATAGGGTAGCGTTCGTCGTCAGGCGGCCTTTTGGGGCGGATCCGCCCGCGGGAACGCGACGCACTTTACGGGACGACGCATTGTGAGCGTCGGACAGGCGCTGAGCAAACGACACCAAACACGCCATAAATTACGCGCGGGGAACCCCGCTTTCCCTTTTGCTGTTGCTGCTGCTGCCGCCGGCGCGCAAACTCGACTTTGGGCGCCTGACAATGAGCCCCCATTGTCGTCGGAATCGCATAGCTGCGTGGGCCCCGAACGGGCCCGCCGGCTCCTCCCACTGTCTCATGCGGGCGAAGATAGATGGCGCTGCCTACCTACCTACCGTCTGTAGAAAAGGGGGCCCCCTTGTTCGTGTAGTGTAGGTACTATATACGTTCGTGTGTGTGCATGCGGCGTCGGTACTTGTGTTCACGTGTGCGTGTTCGTGCGTTATGATGGGTCTGTGTGCTTTTTTGCGGTTTGCTGCCGACACGGCTTACCTGACTGGGGGCTCTGCTGCTTCGCTCATACCGATAGCTGTTTCTTTCTTTTTTCTTCTTTTCTTTTTTTCTTTAGCTTTTTTTACATAAAAAAATATTGAGAATATTTGATTGGCTTTTGTATAATTAATGTACCCCTATAGGAACATAAAATAGGTGCCGCGAACCAAACACTGCGCCCCCCCCCCCCCCCCCCCATACGCGCGTTTCGCTGGTGTTCCGTTCCGAACACCATTTGTGGGCAAAAATTCGCAACTTTCAGCGATGGTGGTACCGCGGTGTGGGAATCGCGCTCCCTAGCTCCTGGATGATCGGCTTCATAATAAAGGTGCTTGTAAACACCTTCCAGGCGTGAAAAAATAAACTAAGGCTCTAATATTGCTGGTATATAGCAAAACTAAAATTACTCACGCCTTGCAGAACCAGCCTCGTACTGCAGTTCTACGACGATCATCCAGATGACAGCCATTTTGATAGGCACCAGTGCGCCCCCTATAGGTCGTGAAAGTTGCGAATACCGTGTTATAGAGAGCTTACAGTGCTTTTTATGCATTTTATAGATGTCGGGGCTAGTGCTAGAATCCCAGATACACGCAGATATCTACCTACACTGTGTGTCGGTAGACATATGTTTGTTTCTGGGACTCTAGCAAAACATTATTGAACTAACCATCGAAGCACAAAACCACACGATGTAGATGTAGTTATCCTTGCGCTCACAAAACATATGGTAGTATTTTCAACCAAGATAGCGCAGGGTGCGATAGCCTAACACTGACTGAAGCACAGGATGCACATCGCCCTTATGTGTGGCAAGACAACGATTCATAGGAGATGATATATAGGTGCTCGAACTCGTTGCGCATACCGCAGGATGCCAAGAGAGTTCCTACCTATAAGTGCGCGATACGGAAACGTCGTAGAAGCTCAGTGTCGGCTCACGCTCAGCAGCGGGCTCAGATATGGCGGCCACTAACGAAGGCATTGAAACTGCTAAAAAATCGCGCGGAACCTCTAACGAAAGAAGCGTCTTACATTCGTATTTATAATACGTAGCAACCGATAACGAAAATGATTATAAAATGGTAACGACGTGTTTTACATGCTTTCGCACGTTTCCGTGAAACTTTCGGGCATATCAACATTAGTCAGGCTGCGTTTCCGATCGTTAAAAGCTCGGGTTGTGCTGATAAGATGTTATCGAATGTGGCAAAAACAATGTTGCGAAAAAGAAAGACACAAACTGCACGGAACATTTTTTTTTCCAGCGTTGTTTTTCATGCGAAAAAGCGGGGTGCACGGAAGTTCTTAATATGCTCCCGAAAACTTGTTCCGGGATTGCGGGTGGCAACGCAGTTCGCGTTCAATTTTCTGAAATTCCATGCCGGGAACACAATACTATACGAAAAAAGCAACCTTACAAAGTATGATTAATCCCGTGACAGTATTCCGCATACAACCCCCTCCCCTGCCTGCCCTCGCCCCCCACCCCCCCCTCAAAAAAAAAAAGAAGACATTTAGAAGGAAGTTAACAGGATATCAAACGAAAATCGAAACATGCAAAAATCGTGCCACAATGTTGCGTAAAAGTGAGGTATACCTAATTTTACCGCATAAAAATCACAGTATGCCAGATTGCAAGATTTAGGCTGCAAAATTTATTTTAATCGTGTATCGACGAAATGTGTAGAACACCTTTTGTATGTTCCGCTTTCACTATACGTTATTCGGCTCATTTATTCGGACATATGTCTCACCATTACGGCGGGAGAAAAAAACGCCGCGCCGTATCCAAAAGGAACAAAACCAGGGAACATGTACCGGGATCGCCTTTACCCCGAGCGCCGCGTCGTGCGACACTGCTGCTCTCAGAATACCAAGTTTCTGGGTCAGCGTGAAATATGGACCCTTCTACGACCACTGACCCCTCTGCGAGGAGCATTAATCAATATGGGCACATTGTAAGAACCGTTCATCAAAGCGTCGCCAGCCAAGTCCAAATTACGCGCAAAAACTCCGGGGCTTTCTCGTCTGACCATAGCTCCCCTACGGCAGCCCTTTTCCACCCCGTACACCGCAGTGCGTGGAGCTCGCACTCCGTTGCCTCCCAAGCTGACAGTGCACTGGACGCTACGTGCTCGTTGGACCAATCGTACGTTGGTCTTTCGCCACGTGATCAGGCTCTCGCCCACATCTTTGCTACGAAATCAGGGTCAGGTGATAAAAGAGAGGCGGCTGATTGGCCCGTCAAGCACGTAGCTTCCACCACACTGTCAGCTGGGGAGTGAATGCCGAGTCTAATGGTCGAAGGGGGATCAGATGTTGGGGCAGCGATACGGGCCATGATTAACGAGCGCGCCCTGTCTTCGATGTGGGCTGGTCATGCATCGGCGGCCGTCGATGCCTATCGCCCGCGCTCAGTGCCCGAAGCCGCCGTCGCCGCCGCCGCCGCCGCGTGCATTTTGGGGTACCGGAGCTGATGATAGTTAAGAGGGAAACTATATGTAAGGTCCACCTGCGGTGCGGTGATTTCTTGCAGGGGAGGGACCCGAAGGGGAAGGAGAAACAGGAGGAGGGGAAGACAGAGACGTAACGTTGGGCGATAAACTACATAACTGCGAAAGCAAACAGAAGTTTGGGATTTTTAAAGCTCTATCTCTATAAGACAACACCATAAACAAAACTCATCGCATATAATACTCTCATCCGTCCTCATTTTGAGTGAACATCCATTTTCTATAACCCCCATCACTTGTAACTAGAAGAAAATTGGAAGCTGTACAGAACAGGGCTGCACGTCTCACTCTCAACAATTATCACCCTACAAGTGTTACCGCAATCAAAGCTAATTAAACATCCCTCTTTAAGGCATATGAGAAAAGCATCACATTTTACCCACCTGCGCAAAATGTGTTATAATTTTTTTAAAGGAAAAATGAGTACTGCCCACAGGCCACCCTCATTTCCCCGCAGCGACCATCCACTGCAGATTCAACTGGCTACACCTAGGACTAACCTATTCAAATTTTCTCCCTTACTATTGGCTATTACTGATTGAAACAATCTCCCAGTACCTATTGTGAGCACCCCAGAATGCAAGAAATTCAGACCTGCCATTTCCTCTGTCGTCACCTCCTAGCGTCCTGTTTGCACGTGTTCATAAACATCCTAGTCCTTTGCTTTTTTTGTTAC
Source organism: Ixodes ricinus (assembly GCA_037355805.1). NCBI lineage: Eukaryota > Metazoa > Arthropoda > Arachnida > Ixodida > Ixodidae > Ixodes > Ixodes ricinus. Next base: position 3,411 of record JAZHYW010040613.1, on the reverse strand, counting down.
GTTATTTTGAGTGTTTACATTGCCCCCCCCCCCCCTATGTAGAGCCCCAGGTGGGAATTTAAGGGTTAAATGAATTGAAATCAAGTGAAATAACAACGACGCCATACACTAATTGTAATATAAAAAATAAAAAACCCGAAATATTTGAATAGAAAGGTGTTGAACAATTTCTTCGGGCAGGGCGGATTCTCCTGGTAAGATCGACGAAGGAAAATAAGTGCAGGAGAGAGGATGTGTGGATGAGCTGAAGCTTGTTAATAAAACAGTAGTGCAGACTCCAAGGAAACTCTGTTGTATACGTGAAACGTTCTTACACAATCGCGCAGCGGTTATGCCCTCGGCTGGCGTTCAGGAGCCCGAACAAGGTACCACTGCTTCAGGGAAGGAGCGTTCTCTGTCGTACTCATATGTTGTGTGCAATCATGAGAAGTGCGCGGACTCGCCGCTCTATGGCGCCATGTCAAGTTCAGAGTATAGTTACGGGATTAAAAAAATCTCAAGGCTCACAGAGTAGAAGTAAATGTGTGCACGATCAGCCTAATAATAAATCACTTTTAAAACGTGTTTCTGCTCCGAAAACTTGTTCCAGATATTGATACGCTTCATATATTGAACCTATATATTTCGATATCTAACTAACTCTCCTATTCTGTCCTAACCCATTCTGATATGAGAAACATTTGTTTCTGATATCTGCAAAAAGTAAATATGCTTTCGATCACCAGATAATTAATCAATAAAATTAATTATCGATCGAGAATCGTTCATTGGACAGTAGTCGAACATCGGTTGATAGTCTATCATGGGCCAATAGTTGATCGTCAGTCAGTGTATTTGGACCCATCCGTAATCACCGTTGTCTGTGACGTCAAAGCCGCGTGACAGCTGCGAATATTTTCTCAGGAAGGACTAAAGGCTCTTGTGCCCATATTTCGGAAGATACGCCACATCAAATCTTCACGTTTTGAAATATTGCATTTTTTCGCGTAACGAATGCAATTAGGGGAGTTGCATGGTGACTACTAATGAAGGACAGCCCAACGTGGCTTCTCCCGTCAGAGCACATAGATATCATCGTTCTATTAATTTTCGTTGATTTTTACCCTATAGAACCGACACTCAACACTAATTGTAAAATAAAAAAAAAACACAAAACCTATAATATCTGTAAAGAAAGGTGCTGAACATTTTGTCCGGGTGATGAGGTCGTCTTTGGTAAGTTTCAACGAAGAGAAATAATGTCAGTGCGAGAGGATGTGCGGATGCGCAGAAGCTTAATAATAAAAATTTAGTGCAAAAATCCTAGGAAACTCTGTTGCATACGGGAAACATTACTACATAATCGTTCAGAGGTTATGCCCTCGGCTGGCGTTCAGGAGCCCGAACGAGTTACCTCTCTCCAGAGAAACAGCGTTCTCTGTCGTGCTTATGTGTTGTGTGCAATCGTAAGTTGCTGGGACTAGCCGCTCTATGGCGCCATGTCAAAGCTCAGAGTATAGTTGGCGATGCTTATAAACGGTGGCGCTTAAGATTTACTCGCTGAATGTGTGTGAACACGCTGCTGTATGTCGCTATATCCAGATTGGAGTCAAAGCCCTTCATGTTTCAAAGGTAAAGCAAGGTGCGTCGATGCACTAGGCACGTTCAACGTGCTGCCCTGGGGAGGATCGTGGCTGCACAGCGCAGCACTGAGCTGGATTTCAGACGCCATGAATTTTCCACAATTGGCCCGCGGCACGTTCCTCGAGCATGTCTACAAAAATTAATGGCGCCACTCTTCGCGGGATGAAGGGGCTTTATTTGGAGGGCTTTAATTGGAGTAGTTGGTTACATTCCCACAAGGTGGCGCTTGAGGCTTGAAGGGTACTTGTTGGAAAGTGCGTTGACACGCTCCTGGTGGCGCTATGTTCAACTGGAATAGTTGCTGATTTTTCCACAAGATGTCGGCAGTTGTGGCAGTCGCTAGTCGCTGACACCAATCAGCCACACTCGTTTCATATATATATATATATATATATATATATATATATATATATATATATATATATATATATATATATATATATATATATATATATATATATATATATATATATAGATAGATAGATAGATAGATAGATAGATAGATAGATAGATAGATAGATAGATAGATAGATAGATAGATAGATAGATAGATAGATAGATAGATAGATAGATAGATAGATAGATAGATAGATAGATAGATAGATAGATAGATAGATAGATAGATAGATAGATAGATAGATAGATAGATAGATAGATAGATAGATAGATAGATAGATAGATAGATAGATAGATAGATAGATAGATAGATAGATAGATAGATAGATAGATAGATAGATAGATAGATAGATAGATAGATAGATAGATAGATAGATAGATAGATAGATAGATAGATAGATAGATAGATAGATAGATAGATAGATAGATAGATAGATAGATAGATAGATAGATAGATAGATAGATAGATAGATAGATAGATAGATAGATAGATAGATAGATAGATAGATAGGCAGGGAGGTAGGTAGGTAGGTAGATAGATAGATAGATAGATAGATAGATAGATTGTGTGTTTTACGAAGGGTGGAAACATTCAATATTTCGAAAACTACAATTCGAAACAAAAAGGCTTGTGACGTTTCGGTCCTGGGCCAGGAGCCTATTTGGGAAAATGATAAAAGTCCAGGATAATTAGGTTGTTAATCATTTTTGAGTGATTAACTTTTTTAATATTGTGTTTAGAGCATGGTTTCAATTAGAAAATTGCTCAACATCATCAAAACACTTTATATCAAGAAATTGCAGAACGATAGAGGGAACACGCAGCATTTTACGGCCTTCTAGAAGCAGCACAAATTTCGACGGGTTTTAAGTTTCGGTTTGCTATCGGAGCGCATCTCGGCCCCGGCGGCACCACGCCTCGTGGAGAAATAGGGCAACACATCTCTGTTGCGTTGTCATCACGCGACGCAGCATAGGCTTGTTGAACTATTTCCCCACGGGGCGCGGTGCCGCCGGGCCGAGATGCGCTCCGATAGCAAACCGAAACTTAAAACCCGTCGAATTTGTGCGGTTTTTCAGAAGGCCGTAAAATGCTTCGCGTGCCTTCTATCGCTCTGCAATTTGTTGATTTAGGGTTCTCCGACGATGCTGAGCAATTTTCTAATTGAAACCATGCACTTAACCACAATATTATAATATATAATACCGCAAATACTTGTAACAACTAAATTATCCCGGACTTTAATCATTTTCCTTAATAGGCCCGTGGCTCAGGACCGAAGCGACACAAGCCTTTTATTTTGGGACGCGTAGTCTTCGAAGTATCGAATTTGTCCACATTTCGTGAAACACCCTGCATACATATATATATATATATATACATATTGTGGC